>JACEIK010003166.1:136418-159469 GCA_018107945.1 Datura stramonium
TGGTTTTTCATCTTTTCTTCAATGGTGGTTCTATCAATTCTTGTTCTTACTGCATTAATGTTTGGCCAATGTTAATGTATATCTAAAAAATCCAATTTTGATCTTGAAAAAGGAAAAGAATTGAAAAGTTGTGAATTGGTAGGATATGTTCTCTTCTTAGTTTGGGAAAATTGAGAATTGATTTACATTCAGAATTGAAATATATTTGAAAGTCGTATTAGTCAATTAAGGAATCGATTTTGTATGGCTAGAACGTGAAATTCTTTTATCACATAAATGTAAGTTGAAGGTTCATGATTCTTAAGTTGGGTAGAATACGAAAGTTTCAATCCATAGGCAATAATTCTTGACTAGCAACTAAAGGAAAGATTAACCGAATTGTGTCGATAAATTACTTCCCTGCATGTTCGTTTTAGCCTCAGCTTGCTCATTACTATAGTTTAGACTCACTTTATAATTTTGACTTAGATTAGTATAAATTAGGAAACAAACTCTCAAAGACTTATTTAAATTGTTGTCCGCATTTTTAAAGTTAGAGTTCATTAACACTTAAGTTGAATATTACCTGGCCAATCTCCCTTAGTTCAGTCCCTGTAGGATCGATACTTGGCTTACTTTAGCCATTTTACTACTTGTTCGACCACGTGCACTTGCGTGTAGTTGCGAAACCACCGAACACCTATAAAATTGAGTTACCTCCAGAATTAGCTTCGATACATCCAATATTTCATGTGTCTATGCTATGAAAATGTGTGGGAGATCCATCCTCTATTGTGTCACTAGAAGATATTAAAGTTTTTGAGGAATTATCCTTTGAAAAAATCCCCGTAGCTATTCTTGATCGTCAAGTATAGAAGTAGAGGACTAAGGATATAACCTCCATTAAGGTGTAATGGAGGAGTCAGAATGCTAAACAAGCTACTTGGGAAGCAGAAGATGATATGAAAGCCAAATATCTACATTTGTTCCATGTACCATTAGAAGGTTCATAAATAACGCATTTTTCTTATATAATCCTAAGTTTCAATAGCATTTGTTCACTTTATATCTTACTTACACATCATATGTTTTGATATATGATTCATGCCTAGGATCCTGATTTCTAAGGGTTCTACTTGCCCAAAGAAGGAGACGAGATAACATACGCTATACTGAAATACTCTTCATTCAATTATATATCCAAAGGGATTTTTTACTTGTTATATGCTCATTTCATATGCGATACTTATTGAGATGCCTTGTGAGGATTGTCTATATATGTTTTTAGTTAGCTGATAGATTTTGGATAGTCTTGTTTACAAAGGAAATTCTGAAATTTTTTTGGAAGTCCAGAGTTAGTTATACTTTAAGCTACACCTATTATTCAAGGAAGAATGATTCCGAGAGGGGAGTATGTAATGCCCCATATTTTTCAACATATATTTGAATAAGCTAAATCAATGAAAATACTAAATCTTGGGATGGTAATATGGTATTTGAACCTACAGTTTTGTATGGAGAAATGTGCATAAGTGTTAAGTTGAGTAAGGAGATTAAGAATTATAAAATGAAATAAAATAACTGAGGTGCTTGCTTAACTTAGTTAAGCTCATAAGCAGCAAGTCAGTGCACCATCTACATAAGCTAAATGGATCAAGTTAAGAGGGCCAAGTAGGTGCAATACTTACATGGATTAATGGACCTAATGGTGATCCAGATGAAGCTTAAAGTGTGCCCAACAAAGTAACACCAAATCTTCCCAAGAAGTCCAAATAAATTAAGGTCCAAATTGGGCATTATTTAAGGCTGAATAGGTGCATCACCTACTTGAACTTTTGAGATTCTTAAACGGACTAGTAGGTGCATCACCTACTTGACCAATTTTTAACCCAAAATGATAATAAATTCATCCACTAATGTCGAATAAATTGTGTCCCAAATTGAAGTACAAAGGCAGACTACAACTTGGCCCAAAATTGGATCAACGGAGTACTCCCTAAATTACTTCAATTGTCTATTGATCATGTACTCTAATCATTTACATATTTCTTGTTTGCTAACCTCATATCCATTTTGTTAGTCTTCAATACTACTTGTATGGTCCAGAGTATTTCACTTAAAATGTTTGTATGTTTTTATTTAAAGGTTGGTATTGTTTCACTTACATTCTACCCCAAAAGTGAAAAACTGAGTCTTCTATGCTACGTGAACTAATTCTAAGGTATTTCTTTTATTGTTAGCTATGTAACAAATCTAAAAAATAATGTAATGAATTTCCTAAGTCTCAAGTTAAAGATTATATACATTCTGCTTCATTATGGTTACTTTGATACATGTATCTTGCAAAGTTGAGTGTGTTCCCGTGATTTATTTTACAAAGCCAAGTATGTTCCCGTGAACGTTGGGTGTGTTCCCTGATGTTATCTTAAAGAATTAGTAATGTATAACTACCTAAGGATCATAATATACCAAAATATGTAAAGATTGTTGCCTAATGTATTCACTTTTGTGTTATTGTCTTCCTTATGAACTTCAGTACTTCTATATATATGTCACGACCCGAACATAGGTCCGGATCGAGACACGGGACAAGTAACCCCGAGAGGCTCCAAGTAGACCCATGGCATGAACATCAGACTTAAACGAGGTAACTCTTTTAACCAACATTTAGAAAAATTTTGGCAGAGTCTCCTCTGTAATATGGACTATCTGGAAACTGAAACACAGAAAAATCCAACTCAATCAATAAAAGTGGAAGATCACTCATAAATAAACATAGCATAAGTCTAAACATAACATAATATCATAATACAAATGCAAATCTAAAGCAGATTACTATCTATATCTGAAAAGCCTCTAATTCTGATGAGTTGATGGGACAAGATTCCAACTAACTCTCTATGATTGAAACTGAAAATCAAAGATAACTGCTAAAAAATAGTCCTTGGGAGATAAGGACTCACCAACTAAGACTGGATGCTAACTCTGGAGAACTGAATAGTGACGAGGCTGAGTTTGGATATCATAGCCTATATCATGAAATGATACAGCATAGAGTATGCGGTCAGTACATGAAATGTACCGAGTATGTAAGGTAAGTAAAACCTCTAAGTAAGTAAAATCATTAAATCATGAATAATATAAAACATAATCAAGATAAGATTCTGAGAGTAAGGCTTGCATATTATTTTTTGAAATCATGATCTGAACATAACTGAACATGATAACTGGATCGAATGACCCAAAGCTGAAAACGATAATCATAAGTAAAACTGAACATTGGGTCAAACCTGCTGAAAATATAATATCATGACTGATGTACATAGATAACTGAAATCATGAGGAACAATGGGAGACTCGTCATATAACCGACATTACCACGATAGAGCTTACGTGGTCCCGTCTATCACACTCAAGTGGGCAGAGCCATCCAAAGCCTTGCCAGGGCTAAGGCGCTACATGATATCAATAGCAAGCTCAAGGCCCCTTGGGGGCAGGGGAAAACTCCAAGGGAGGTCACAAAATATAAAAGTAAACCTATGTTGGCACGTAGTTCTGAGACACGGGGCTGAATGACCCTTAGCTTATTCGGTGCTAGATACTACTCTCAAAAATATGCATATATTCTTCATCATTTTTCAACGAAGCTGACCATCTCCTAGTGACGAAGCTAAATAATAATATACACGTATAATCGAAAAATCATAACATGAGGAGTCTTGGCTCAAACCATACCACAAGCTGAAAATAATGGGAGTCTTGACTCCAAAAGCATGTGGTAAGCTAATTAATGAAATCATAAAATATACTTGATCATATGGGTTTTCCCAATACTTTAACATGCTTGAAATCAACTTGATTCACTTTGAAAACATGACTATAAATATGGGTATATCGAAATCATATGTTATTCATAAACATCTCATCGTATTTGAACTCATAACTCATAGATCTCAACTTTCATGAACATTCATAGATGGGCATCATAATTTAGAAAACTTAAAAACATAATTTATAATTTAAAACATTATAAAATCTACCCATTCATCATAATTCATCATTTAAAACATGTTTAGATCATACCCATGAATAAAACTTAAGAATTCATGCATTGCATAAGAACCTCATGGGATCATCAATTAGAGCATCATGAATTGAGAGGGAATTAGGCATGGGTGTGGAAAATTTAACCCATTTATAGCCTTACATACCTGAAGAAATCTGATTCTCACACTTCCTTGATAGCCCAAAGAGAACTGAGGAAGAACTTGTAGAAAACTAGACTTGATCACCTCTCAAAACCTCTAAGCTTGCATGCATGAATTAGGATAGTTTTAGAATGACATAACCCCTCTTAAAACCCTCTAATTCTAGCTTAATACAGCATAGTTTAGGATTCTAGGGATTAGGAATGATGAAAATATCCTTAATGACTTTTCTGGAAAAACTGCCCTACCAGTGACAACGGGCATCACAACGTACAGTTACTGACTCCAACGGTTCGTTACACCCCTCATTATTTCATCCTCGATTCAAGTCTCGGATCTCCTACGACGACTGGATAAGGCGACTCGTTACAAGCTCCAATGACTCGTTGCTGCTAGTCGTTTTCACCATTGTCCATCTACTGGGATCTCTCCTAATGGGCACTAACACGACTCATTGCTCCCAACGATGAGTCATCACTTGATTCATTACTTTCTCCCTAAACCAGACCCCCTCACAACGGCTCATATCCGACTCGTTACACCAAAGAACAGGTCATTTCTAGACCCGTTACTCCCCACTCCATACCTGCAATATCTCATCACGGGCACATCCAACGGGTCATTAGTCCCACCAACGACTCGTACAAAGACCCGTTCTAAGAAAATTTCCTAGACTTCTGCTACTTTTCATTTTTATATTTCGAGTCTAATCTTAGGTAATTTCGGGGTATTACAATATACTCATGTTTACTTTACATATAAGTACATGTTGTATATGTACTTACGTTCCTATTTCTAGGGCACTGTATATTCCATACTGCAGGATCAGACACAGGGCAATAGACGTACTTACTAGGCGTTGTCATCCATTCTGCTGATTAGTTGGTGAACTGCATTTTTCGTTGAAGTTAGGCTACGTTTAGTACACTTATATGTACATATTCATTTAGTATGGGTATGTTAGGCCCTGTCTTGATCTTATGACAATGTATAATCTCGGATTCTAGTAGAGGCTTCATAGAAATTGCGGTATGTTATACGTATTCACTTGTCCCTCTAGGCTTATGTTTTGCGGGTCAATTGTCCATCTTATGTACATACAACTTTCCTTATCAGTTATGTCGTATAGCATGACTACTTGCTTATAGATTATGTCACGTGCTTAAATTCAGGTGTGTAATGTATTGATGATATAAGGTACTTGTACGCCCCACCTAAGATTGGGGCGTGACATGTACTTATTGAGAGCAACTTATCATTCCTTGAATCATTTATTCAAATGCTAAACAACATCTTTTCAATTTGTGATCTCGGGCCGCTACACTATTTTCTTAAGTGTAGGTTTGTTGCACGCCTGATGGGATTTGTCTTTCTCAACACCAATATATTAACAACATTTTATCCAAGGCTAGTTATTCTTATTTTCAAGACGATTGCTTCTCATATGGAAACTAATGTGAAACTTTATAAAGGTGAGAGCTTTCTTTTTTATGATCCCAATTCGTATCGACACGTTGTTGGGCTTCCACGGTACTTGACATTGATTCGGTTAGATATCTCCTTTGTGGTCAATAAAGTTTGTCATACATGTATAGTCCCTCTTTATACCATTTGGATGCAGTTAAGTGTATTCTCTGTTATATTCAACACACTAATCTTTTTTATTTGTCAGCTCGTGAGCTCAATGTGTCACATTACAAGCCTTCACTGGCTCTGATTGGGATTACGACATTGATGATCACAAGTCGACTTAGGGGTCTTGATATATATCTTGTCTCATCTCTAATCCTTTAGCCCTCTAAAAACCAACAAATGGTAGCTCGGTCATCTACTGAATCTGAATATAAATCCTTAGTTGGCGCTGCTGTGGAGCTAACATGGACACAATTACTTCTCTTTGAGATTGGCATCTCACTTTTTCTGGATCCCGTCTTATAGTATGATAATATTGGTATTTCTTATCAAACCACCTTCAGTTTGTAATGGGGTAACAACACATCACAATCCTGGCCAACTTAGGATTTACAACCGGTATATTTTTATGATTAATGAATATATTACTCCCTCTATCCCAAATTAACACCACTTTAGCTCAAATAAATAAATAAATAAATAAATCATTGTCATTGTATGAAAGCAAAATTAAAGTTGACCATCGGTTCTTACTATGCCGTTTTGATATTGAGAAGAATGCAAGTATTTAAGAGGGAAAAAGAACAATCTACTTTTATTAAAAAAGAGTAATTTAGTAAAGTATATACTCATGTATTTTTTTTTTTAAAGTGAATATTAAAAAGTCAAAATCTACAGCTTAAATTAGTGTGTTCATCATTAGTTCCCCCTTTTTCTTTTACTTTTCCTTTTTAAACAACCCCCAGTTTCAAGAGAATGTATTGTCATTATATGACATGAAAACTGGTCTGCCAACAGATGGGGCAAAGGTAACCGGAGGATACTCAAAGATAACCCAAAAAGGAAAAAAATAGAGATGAATATTTTGTTCAGAATAGGTACACTTTGATTACTGCTTTGAAAATTTCAGATCAACCCATCCATAGTAGGTTTCCTTGAAGTTTTTTTCTTCAAGTAATAAATATTTATTAAGTTTTAATTAGAGATTTTAAATTTGAAATATGTATATGAAGTTTTTTTTATAAAAGGTATTTTATCTTTCAAAATAAGACTTTTCTATATGAATCCAAATTAATCAAACTCCAACATAAATATGAACCAAATGAGAAATTTAAGAAAGTTCTTATAACATTTTGAAGAATAATCATCGTGTCAAATATGGTTGAATGGATTATACATTTGTCACTTATACCAAATACGTACATCATTAATCATGGTTAAGTAATATAAATGAGGTAACAACATGCATTAGTTAACCATGCAGGTCAAGTGGTAAAGCGTACATAAAATACACATATCTGCTATTAATTCCTTGCTGTAAAAATCAGGCGTAGGAAAGTAAACTTCTCCCTGAATATATGGAGATTGTCGCTTTTTGAACTTGCTCCAATAATGTGGACAGTGTCTCACATTTTGGGAAGTGAAATTAGTACCTCATAACAAGGTTGATTTGTTCTGCTTATTTGCCGAATTTTTGTCTAGGATTCTTCTACCTTGGATATATATTATAAGAAATTGCCTCCACCTGAGCACCTAAATTGGAATTCATCACCTGTTTTGGGCTTGTGTTTGCCTAGCCTCGCTTTGTCATACACTGCTCCCCACCCAATTTATCTCTTGAAAAAGGAATCATCCCACTTGGACCCATATAGGCATGACACAAACTCAAACCATTTATAGACTATACTCCCTCCACTAGAAAATGCAAGTTGATATTTAATCTTCTTCATGAGTACGGAATTGACCTCCTTAACAAGTGGCCATGATTATCAAAGAGACTATACAATTGCTCTCTCACTTTGAGCTCCTAGTATCAATGGATATATTATTTGGAGTCAAAACGTGCTGATTTCAAATTGTCTGACAAATTCTTTGGTTAATAAAACGGGCTAAAATATTGCGGGCCTACCCAACATGTTAATTCTCATCTCCTTTATTTTAGACTAAAATAGTTACTCCGCTTAAATTTTCTATATAGAATTGAAAATTCACAATGAAATGAAGGGATAGAAATAATTTTTTTTAGAAAAAATTCCGAGGAGATTTGAGTTATGTTTGACCAAAAATTGCAATTGAAAATAGCAGCAGAAGTTAGTCATTATAGCTAGAGATGTGTTATTACACATTTTTATATATTTTTGCCATTTTATTATACATATTTATTTATAAAATAGATACATTGTTTATATGGATATATTACTATCTAATAAGTGTGAATGAGCCTAAGCAGGTACGAGATCGTCGACGTGCCTGCTTAGGCCATTGCGTATATTTTTCGTGTTTAGGTCATTTCAGATATTTTTATATTTTTTAAAAGTAAAAAATTAAAATATGGGCCTAACAAAATTTTCAGTTTTTTCATATAAATTCTCAGAACATTACTATAAAAAGAAGGAGCTCATCGTATGTACATGCAATATGTATTTGTGATGGAGATATTTGTAATCTACAAAAATAATAACTATTAATTTTATTTTGAACTTTAAAAATAATAATAATGTGAGATAATTTTTTTAGTTTATTGGTCCATTTAAAAAGATATTTTTCTCTTTTTTTAACAAATATTTAATTTTGACTTTTCACATGAGATTTTTAAGACCATAAAAGACTAAAGAGCATTTTGATATTCCACATATCTTTAGTTTAAGATCACAAAATTCAAAAGTCTTTATTATTTTTTAAAATTCCTTGCCAAGTAAAAATCAGAAAAATAAATTAAAACGAAGATAGTACTATTTAATTCTTTTTGCCTTTTATAAGAATCTTTTGGCACTTATATGTTATTAAAACTAAAATTTATAAGTGAAATAACAAATAAATTTCTTCGCTATACACAATGTATAATGAATAATATAGTATTGTTTATTGGGCCTGGACAATACCCGAGTCATCGTGACTAGTAATATTATAAATAAGAGTGTATAAACATTTTTGCAAAAAAAAAATTAGATATGAAGATATAAATTGAAAATATAGTTACATGAGTATAGTATTATCACTACAACAAAATACATTACATGATCCGTGGCTAAGGGCTAATGATTATTGCTATGAGATGTTTTTATTGTAGCAATGATGGTAAAATATTCTTGCCACAAAAAATATACTTATAGCAAGTGATTTTATTCTTTTGCCACGATAAATAATATTGACAACTATCACAAATATAGTATAGCCACTTTAATTTACATAATGTGGATGGAAGTTTATTTTTGACATGAATTAAAGATAATTATAGCTAAATATATTCTTCAATTGTATAATAAACGATAAATATTAAAAAGAGACTTAATAAAGGCTCAACAATATCATTCAAAATAATAAAGTACTATTTTATTCAAACATATCAATATGCTTTGTAAGAAAAAAAATATTTATTTATGTCCTTGTCAATTTTAATACGTTCACCACTCCTTCACAAGCTGCAATGACTGTCGATCTTGAGTTGTAGACATCATTCAAAACTTTTCTTATCTGACTATAATTTTTTATATAAAAAAATAAATGGGAGTAAAACAATTCAATTAGAAGAATGATACTTAGGAGTATTATTTTAAAAAGAAGATAAACTACAACAATTAAAATCAGTACAGTCAACTAAAAACTACAATAATTAAAATCAGTAATAAATAACTAAAAAAAATGGTCCATAACAATATAATATATAATTTCATATGAACTTCACATAGAAAAAAATGTACATTTTATCCTTCCAACATATCAATAATGTGGAGAATTTTTTTTAAAGTAAAGTTATATATATTTTTAGATCCGCCAAAATTCTGATCAAAATTCACTTTTTAATCAAAATTGAATCAAAAGATGATCATTTCAAAGTAGCAAAAATGATATATGTCAATCCAAGAATAAGTAAAGTGAAAAAAATTGTGATTGGAATTTTATTTTTTTTAAAGAAGAAGAAGAAGGAGGAGGAGGAGGAGGATATACTCGACGATTGAGACAAAGGTAAAACATACTTTTTTTACGAAAATAATTTTTGGCTTTATTTTGAGAATTTAGAATTTTGACTTTTAATATCTCCACTCCTTTGTAAATTTTATTTTTGTTCTATAATCTCTAAAAAAAGGAAAAAGAAATCTTTAATTTAGGCACAAAAAATTAGAGAAAACTAGTTTGGAGGGAATTTTAATTAATTTAAAAAAACAAAAAAAACCTTTTTAAAATTTTCAATTCATTTTCCTCCTAATAATCATGAAAGATGATTTGATTTTTTAAAAAAAATTCCTTATATAATATAGTGTCATCCGTGCATTCTAATTAGATTTACTCATTTTGTTTTATAACTTATTACCATTAAATATTATTTAAAGTTCATTCATGTATTATATATAAATTATAATATAGATACACTTTTATATTGATTATATTCAATTATTAATTCTAACTCAACTAATTATAATTATATTTGCAATAATTATTAATTAATTCAAATTAACAATAGATCATAAATGTGTTTTTAGTTTGGATTAGATTTGAATAAAATAATAATTCTCAAATACTTGACCGTGATAACACTTGTGTGAGACTTTCGCAGGTTCGTTTTTTATTTGATATAATTAGTTAATCAAAAGGAATTATATATGTATTAATTCTTACTTATTTAAATTATATATAAAATTTAGAATACAATCACCTATTTATTTAAATTTTATTTGAAACTTACAAGTAAGATCCTCGTAAAATAAATCGAGTTGAATGATAAACACCTAATCGCACTAGATCGATAAATTTTGTCCTACGTATCATATCCAAGTCAAATAACATGAATTCTCAAAACACTTTATCATAGATTTAAGTTTGAGTCGATCGTCACTACTACCAGGAGGATTGCACTCAAGGCTCCTAAGAGACCCTGACTGCTAACTCAGCGAGCCCAAGACATCTCGTGCTCCGACTGGGGCTCTATCGATTTCCGGAAACAATGGGCTATATAACAGAATACAGCTCTCCGCCGCACCGGGCCTATAGCCACCTATAAATATGATTTCAAATGCAACTGTAAATATACCGATAAAGGGAACCATAGCTGGGCCGACAAGGTCACCATGCCGACTAGTCATTTGTGACTCAACATAAGAAATATCAGATAATCTACGTGACCGAGCGTCACCACTACTATCGACTATGGCCCCACACTACTAACATAATCAATAAAGCTAAACAGCCTAAACACAATGCACCGCCTCACCCCGACGGCACAACTAACCACAGGAGATGTAAATATACACCGTAAGCCTCTATGAGTACCTTGAGATAAAAGTGATCTTATGGGCCCCGATCTACCCATACCGTACAACAAAAGAAAATGAACTACACCTTCTGAATATCAAGCTCCTACGACAGAGCTAATGACTTAGCCGGGTCAATCACTGCAGGATCGCCTCCTTGTCTATGAGTACCACAGAGTGAATGCAAACATTATCTAGCGCGCACATCGGTACCGAGGCGCAGCTAACCGAATACAATCAATACAAATAACATAACTAGCAATTAATAGGAGATAATCAATCGTAAGAACTATGAATCAATCTCAGCTTTTCTGCATCGTGATAAAGGTGAGCGCACTGCCGACGCGGCGGCCTGCCGTCTATTAACCAATATATAGCACATAACACATAAATATATATAGCAAGCAAGAACCAATACCAACCCTCATGTTTGGACACAGCAAGCAAGCAAACAATCTATATACCCCTACCCAAGTTAAAACTACCAAAATAAGTCACTCCACTCATCTACTAACTACGAGCACCTCTGCTACTGGTCTCCGCGCTGCCATAGCTCTCCGATATAAATAACTGTTCGAGTCGGGAGGACTCTACATCAGATTCAGAATCGAATCGACCTCGAACTGCTCTCAGCGCATGCGTACAACAGGTAACTGCATCAGAATAGCTGACACTTCATACGGGAAAGCTTCATCCCATCTTCATTCAATCAGGTACGTATGCCACTTTGGAGTGACGTAAACTCACCCGCCAGCTGGGCGACATAGCGCCAACTCAGGCGGCGAGGACGCCAAAAGGGTGCCTCACTGACACAATCAAGTCTCACAATCAATAAGGCTATATAGCAAGCATGTTTAACTAAAAATACTATCCGAATTCCGATTTCTTATTCTCGAACTCTTTCTCGTGTTATACCGATTCTCATACTACTTTATACCGAACTGGATCTTTATCTCGACCGCATGGCTAATTCGTAGCCAAGATACTATCTCGACCGTACGGCTATAATGTAGCCAAGATATCATCTCGTCCGTACGGCTATACCGTGAGCCAAGTTACTATCCGTCCGTCTCGATTTTACTTTACTAACTTTTATTCGAATATATGTATCATATTATTCTAAAAACATGCTTATTAAACACATATCAGCTATACTCGAGTCCAAGTGATAATCCGCCATTTGGCGCCGCTACTAACTGATCAATAATGGTTAGCAACGTACGCAAAACAGTTTACTAAATCGCTTCAAAACTCATTATTCAACTCCGGAGTTCTATTACTTGAGTTTACTATGATATACAAGGCTAAAGCTACTAACTTTCCAAAGAAACTCGGCTTACATACCTTAACCCCAAGTTATCCGACTCATCTGGACGGTCACGATCAAGATCTGTACCTATTTCTCCCAACCGCATTCACATATATGTCAATTAGTACTAAATACATCAATATTCAAAACGCCACTTTCGTATATATACGGTGCCCAAACTTTGGCTTCTATCAAAAGACGTGTAGAAACTCGTTTATTTTTCGGGAAAGTCCAGAAGGGAGAAATATTCACTTTAAGGCTAGGAGCACATAGACACTAATTCAGAGCAATTCTACTTACCTTTAGCCCTAAGAGTTACCCACGATTTGCCTACCGAATTTCGCGAAACTAAACTGTAGAACGCTCCTCACGCTAAATACCTTGGTATCTCGAGGTTGACTTGAATTTGGACTACGTTTGACGGCGTAATCGAGCGACAATTTCTATTACCTTGCGTGCCCTCCGTCTCTCTCGCTCGAAATTATTTGATATCTTAATGAAAATAACCGAAGTCGAGGCTTTATATACTTGTGCCTCGGTCAAGGCCAACGTGTCACGAGCCAACGGGAGGCACCACCTCCGTGACACATTGCCACGTGGCGGGGCTCGCCTGGCTTCCTTCCGCGACTGCCTGGATGCTCGTCCAAATTTTTCCCGCCTTTTCTAACATGTATGACTTTCAAATACGCTTAACCAACACGCGAATAGGCCATCTATGTGTCGAAAATTTTACTGGTGTAACATTTAGTAATATTTTTTAAAATTTTGGTATAATTAGTTAATTAAAGGTAATTAGATATAATCACTTATTTATTTTAAATTATATTTGAATTGTGTGAGTAATATCATGTAAAGTTGAATCAAATTAAATGGCCGAACACACGAATTAATTACATTAAATTGATAAAGGTATCGTCCCATTATCTTGTTTAGTCAAATAACAATTCTAAAATATTTAATTGATCGAATGAAGTTTGAGTGAGACTTGTTGAAGATTTATTAAAATTTGATATAATTAGTTAATTATAATTAATATAATCACTTATTTATTTATTTATTTAAATTATATTCAAAATTTATAAGATGTAAAATTGAATCGAGAAAGGGACTGATTAGCATCTCAAATTACATTAGATATTTGTACGACAAATTTCAACTCATAATAAAAGTTAATTATTAGCTATGAAATTTTATCATAATAATAAATTTGTGCATATATCATTTGTCTCGATAAATAATTATAACTATTAAGTCAACTATTGCCATGACTTTTTAATGTTAAAAACAAAAATATTTATTTAACTATATTATTTTATTTTAAAGATCTTTTGTATCTAAAAAGTTAATATTACAACAACAACTTTCAACGGTGACAATAATTAATAATTAGTCACAAAATTTTATTATTGTAAAAAAATATTATGGCTATATCATTAACTATTGCCATAGAATTTTATAACTTGAAGCAAAAATATTTATTTAAATATAATCTTTTATTTTAAATAATTATTTTGATAAAAGATTATTATTACTACAACAAGTTTCATCTTGTGATAAAAATTTAATAATTAGCTATTAATTATTATTATAGAAAATTAGTGGCTATATCGTTTAACTATTGCTACAACTTTTTTATAAATATTTATAGTTACAATATTTTATTTTAAATAGTTTATCGTGGTTAAAAAGCACATATTGCTACAATAACTTTTATCACGTGGCAAAACTTATGATCAACTATATTACTTTATTATGGCAACAAAATTGTAGTTATTTAGGCAATTATTGCAACTATTGTTAGCAATTATAGCAAAGAATGAGAAATTAATTGTGTCAATTTGATTTTCGTAGCTAAAAAATTCTATGAATTGATAGACAATTATGAAATTCAAATATTTGTGACTATTACTAAATGATAGCTACAAATTTTAAATTTATATCTTAAATTTCATAGTTATAAATATATTGCATTGTAATGCATGTTAAATTATATATTTTAAAATTTCCTTTTTATTTAAACTTCCCTAGAAGATTGGAAAACAAATTTGATACTTTGGGACGTATCAAGAACCAAAGGGAAAAAAAGGATACAATCGCACGAAATGAATGAATATAATCCTTTATAATTTGATTAAAAAAAAGATGAGTGTACATTTATTATGAATTCTCTTATATATAAAATAATTTTTTTTTAAAAAATGAGTCGACATAAAATTTTAAAAAATTGCAATGGTCACAGAACCAATTTCGAAACAAAATCAACATTTAACAATTTAATGGTGAAGTAATCCATCCGGTATATTGAAGCAGCTAGTAAGTGGGGATTGATATAGTACAAACTGAGTGGGGATTGAAATTGTCAGAAACACTGGAACTTGGCCTAAGCTTTTGGGTACCAGCTGAGCTGACGGAAACTAATTGTACTACGTAATAAATAACCAACATACAATTTTCTGGAAGTGGCACTCATTGCAGTCGAATAACGTTAAGGGTCTGTGCGGTGCTATGCCTCAACAGCATCTATTTTTTTTTCAAAAAAAATAAAATAAAATTCAGAAGTTAAGGTCAAACAAACAACTATTATGATTCCACTGGTTTTTGTCCGGTTGGTTCAAACCAAAGGGGCTGTGAAATATATAGGGTTGGTCCCCCACCAATGCAGACCTCACACTTTCTCCTCCTGTCGAAAAAAAAAAGCTTTGCTCAATATCTTGAGTCAAATGTTTTACTGCCACTGATCTTGTGTACATTTGACCATACCCGCACATTTTTCTACATTTATTGAGTTGATTATTAAATATGCAGCACTAGTCAAATAATTTTAAGGTAAAGTTTGACAGTAGTTATATCTGTTGAAATTCCTAAAACACGTAAAAATGGTATAAACGATGTTATTATAAAAATAATGTCAAAACATTTAAAAACACGCCCTCTTTGTATATATTTCTGTGTGTAAACTAAATAACACATCTCCTGAGATATATTCTGCTTATGTTTCACCATTTATAATTAATAATCTGCAAGAAAATCATCAGTTAATTTTTATAACTTATTCCTTTGGCTCCTCATAAACTTCACTCTCGCCCAAAATAATTTACTCAATGTTCACTCAAGATTTTTATAAGAACAGTTGAGAAATTAGTAGTTTTTTTGATCTTTTATTTGAGTGCATGCTATAGAAGACTCTTGAATGTTTTGTTATATTCTGGGAGTAGATATGATACCAGGTCATGAAAGAGAGACCATGTCTTTCATAATGCGCCTCAAATTGGTTTTATACATCCAAACTTTATCCTTCTTCAGCATAGCACGTCAATTACAAGTGTCTGATCAGATATATAAGCCCCCGTGACTCTTTTACCGTCACATATCTGTCGAGATTCGAACAGTGCCCTCGGATTTGACCCTGTCAATTAATGTTCTGTATATAAACACAATTTCAGGTAAAAGCGATGGTCTAGTTAAGATCTGTCTCAAAAGGACCTTAAATATATATGATTAAACTGATCTGAAAATTCTTTGAACTTTGCTGCTCTGTAAGAATAATATTTACATTGCATATTGATTTTATGATGGAAAATAACCATACTCCAAAAGCAACCTTTGAAAGGCTTGAAAAGATCATAATCTTGGAAAATGAGCTGAAACCAATAAAACACCTCCTGCGCAAGGGCTACTAGAAGGCCCCATGATTGTTGCTTGCCATTGGAACATATTATCTGCCACTAGAGTCGGGCGGATGCAGGGGTAGTATCTTATGAATTCATATGAATCCAATTGTTTTTATTGATCACACTTTGTATTTATATTTAAAAATTAATTAAACAAGTATTAATTTTGAATTCAGTAAACCAAATTTAAAATGATACAATTTTAAACCTAAATCAACAAAATTCAAATTCTACATCTGTCTTTGATCGAAGTAATGTTGCATCAGTAAATGTTGATCTTATATTTGCATATATAAGTTGTAAAGCCTAGTAAATCTTAATCTCTAATTTTTAACTAATTATGGGGTTAACAAAATGATTACTGTAACTTCAACATGTGTACGCAACCATATGAGGGTGGAGACATAGTAGCACGTGGATGGTACAATTAGTTGGAAGCAAGTGGCATAGCCAAAAAAATTTCAAAGAGTATTCAAACTTTGAATAAATAAATAATTTTTTTTAATGAAAAGGTGCATTTAAAAGTTTAGAAGCAACCAACATAGGAGCATTTAGCTAAATCATAAAAGTGCTTCTAATAGAACTTACAATTGTGCATAAAAACAAAACAAAGGATTTATTTATCAATCAAATTTTAATTAACAACAAAATTAAACGAACCAAACTAATCTTTGGGACCAAACGGAACTTGCATCCCATAGAAGATTTTGAAAACCAATTTAACTTCTTCTTTTGTCAGAAAGAACATTTTTGGAGTTACAAACGCTGCATTATAATCTGGTTTAAGTTGTCATAAACGATTTATAATTTCTCTTGCTAAAGACCAAGTCAAAGATGTAACATATTAACACAGAGAAAGATTCATGTAGCGTGGCGGGTACAAATAATTAACATTATGGTTTTGACTTGTTACCAAACAGAAATCATCAATAATATAGATATTTTTAGTATGCATATAAAAGTATGGAATGAAATACACAATAACAGTGGTGCTAATATGCAGACAAGAAGATATTATTCGTAATGGGATAGGGAGCTTTCACATATAGTATCCATTTCTATGTACAGATAATGAGAACGTTTTTGATTTAGATATATCAACCACTTTTATTCTTATACTATTCAAAAATGATTTGACATTTAGATTCCATTGGTTGTTTTATGCTTTAATTTTTTATTGCTCAAAAGTTAGAATATTTTCAAATCAATTCGCGTGCACTTAAATGTGCAAATGATTTCTTCTTCCTTTTTTACAGCAAAACTTCAATCTTCTTTGTTCCCATCTGTTAGGACCAGGGGTTAGTTTGATTAGAAAATAAGTTATTTCGGAATAACTAATTTCAGGTTTAGTTAATTCGGGATTATTATTTCATTTTCAATGAAAAATAAAGAATAAATATGAGTTTATCCTATGTTTGGTTGAGATAAAATCTCGAGATAACTTATCCCAGGATTAGTTATTCCGGGATTATAGTGTTATATTTATCCACCCTCAATATGGGATAACTAAACCTAAAATAAGTTATCCCGAGATTTTATTTCAATCAAACATGAGATAAATTCATATTGTTCCCTATATTTTATTGAAGGTGGAATAATAATCTCGGAATAACTAAATTCGAGATTACTTATTCCGAAATAACTTATTTTCCAACCAAACGACTCCTAAGTAAACTAACAAAAATAGTAATGATAATGTACGGCTGTATACCAACCAAACAGCTCATATGAGATCATAGTTCCATTTGGGAAATCAGAATTTGTTGTACGATTGGAAATTATTTTTCGTTGTAATATCTAAATTATTGTTTAATCTTTTGTTCTCTTGTTGTTGGAAAATTAGTACAAAAGATAAAAGTACTAACTTAAGAACGCTTAATGATGCACAAAGTTAAAAATAAAAGAAGAGACTCAGGAAGGAAACAAATCAAAATACTTTGATCAAATAGATTGTGCTAATTAGTCCGACATTACAAGACAAAAATAAGAGTATATCAATAATTAAGAACAAGGGAGTTCTAAAATATAGATTATTTTATATGCAAGTTGTTTTGGGAGCCGTCGTCTTCAAGTTCATGTTTCCAATCATTATGTTGCTCAGAAATCTTATTTGAGCTGATATACAATAAATTCTGATGAAAACTAATGGATAGCGTTAGAAAATTTATTGAGATACTTAAAAGTTACCATATTACTTGTAATTTATTATTCGATATATTCTGATGTGATTGAAAGTTATGACGATGCGAATTGGATCACTGGTTCACATTAAATAAAGCCAACCTTCGGACTATATATATATTTTTTCACATTGGGTGGAGAAGTTGTTGTATATGAAAATCCTCCCAACAAACATGTAATTGTTGGTCGTATGCGGAATCTGATATGACAACCAGATGCAACAACCTGACACGCAGCATGACAACAAGTTTACTAATTGGAGAAGTACCATATTTTTATGAATATCTTAGTAGGCATTTAAACATTATTTGAAATCACACATTTGAAACTAGGTTGCTGAAATTTCGTTGGAATATGCAATTTGGATTTATTTATCCTTAAATCAGCTATATGCAATTTGGATTTATTTATCCTTAAATCAGTATAGCTGAATTTGTATATGTGGTTTAAGGACACATGACTTTAAATAACCAAACAATTAGATTAGGACGAATTAACTTGCTTAGAAAGTATATTTTATGCCAAAATTTAGGCAATAGACAAATAACTGAAAAATAGAAATGGAAGCAAACAATAAAATGAGCACGAATCTCGAGCCAGCTTGCTGGTAATGTCACTGGAAAAAGGAGTTAGAAGCATTTTGTATTACAACACTTGAAATTTTGAAATAACAAAATGTAAGTGTACTACTAATCATTGTATAATACTCAGATTTTTACAAATGAGGAAGAAGGAAATATTTATAGCTAAATCGTAGGTAGCATCATCACATTTACTTCAGTTATGTAACTATCGGCGGAGATCCCCGGGCTCTTCCACAACGAATGAATTCTTGACCATACCCTGGCCGATCATAACGTGGTTCCTAGTCATGTACCTACGGAGCTAGATGGACTCTTATTGTGGTACCGATCTCTAATAACAACACTCCGGACCTTCCGTGAATAAGGTTATTTCTCACTAATCACTCTTAAAAATTAAACTTGGCATTACCTTTACTGACTCTCCTCTGACTTGTCTCATTTTTCATGTATCACTGTCTGACTCATGTTAAATTCTCTAAACACGTGCCCTTCCGTGATTGCGCCAGAACTGCAATCAGTTATCAAGGCAACGATGACCTTATTTTTTCAAAACCCTTATAACCATTCTCACTTTTCTTTTTTTGGATTAATCATCTTCAAAACATAAGTTTCTCCCCAAAGTGTTCTTCTCCTCAAAGCATTCTTCTTTCCTCTACAACTCCGTTACTCTAATAACCTCATTGATACTTCGCTTATAAACACCTCTTCACTATTCTTCTTTCATCTTATGTTTTATATTACCATGTTGGCATCTTTTTCACCAATTTTGGATGCTCCTTCCATCGCATACGGTGGTTCCGTGATACCTGCTATGCTCCACAAACTTGTCCATAACAAGTTTCGTTGTCAAAGGATCTTCATAACCAAAGAAGCAAAAAAGCAAAAAAGCAAAAAGGTGGAAGTTGTCAAACCTACGGTTGGATCCATTTTACTGAGAAAATGATCATTTTTCAAAAATTATTAATGCCTAAAATCTATCTACCAAGAAAGCCAGCGACCACGATAAACTAGCTAGGGACTACCCTTCTTTGATCCAACCCGTCCACCTTCCTAACGTTCGTGAAGACTGTAATTGAAAGGAACCTATCTAGATCCTTACTACCAGAAGATATGAGAGTATCACGATAGAGAAGGTGGACCACTAATAAATCTATACCTATCCATTTACCCTCGGGTTTAAACCAACCACAAATCCAGTAATCCTCGAATTTTATAAGTGTTATAAGATTTTTCTGGCTCAGGTTGGCTCGGTGGTATGGAGAGTAGTTGGCTATTTCTGGCATTTGGCTGATAAGGTTGGGTTAAACTTTTCACTTGACCATCTGATTTTGCTTTATGCCCCAAGGCTTTTTTGAGGCAAAGTTGTCACCCTGGGAAGGAAGGGACATTCTCTCTAACATAGATGATGGCCATGACCATGGTTTGATGGAAAGGTACGAGGTCATCTCCACATCCGACATTATTTCAGAGTTCAGCTTGATTTTCCAAGAGACATGGAATTTTACTTATAAATTTCTACTTTTCCAAAATCTTCCCATTCTCTCCGCATATACCTTTTCACTTTCCTAATCGTGAAAGATTTTTTTCCAGCCACTTTTTGGGAACTTCTGCAAAACTTGGGTTCAAGAAATTTTGGACACCACTAAATCCAAGCAATAGACCTAGAAAGAGATCTCTAAGGAAAATAATTGGATACCAAAGAACCATGATAGCGTTCCTCATTTTCCCTGCTCTATCTCTTGTTTTCATTACTTCCTCTTACTTAGATTTTGGTAGAGAGATCTTCCAACTCCCGTGTTGTGGAGGTTTCCCTTGATCCATAAGAGGTTGAAAGGTATACTGACCTAGTGTTGGTACACAAAATAATCCCAACTCGATTCTCTCGACCAGGAAAATTGCCTCATCTTTCAGCCTTTAGCCTAAGAAAAAGAAATTGAAAAAAGAATACGGTTCATCCACTGGTAATAGAGAATATATCCATAATTAGAATCATAATCCAACAACGAGAACCAATAACAGTGATCATTGAGGATAAAGATAATGAGAAAGAAAACCAACTCCTTAGAAAGGCAAGGAATTCCTTAGTTTGGACCACAATGCCTAGTGAAGTTGATCAAATCTTTGAGGAGTCCCGCCTAGTAGAGAAAATAGGATCAGTCACCATACCCCCATACATTCCATCCAGTTTGAGAAATGATTCTCCAGGGCTGTCCATGTCATTTTCATTTCTTTTACTTTTGCCGATTAGGTCAATCATTCCTCTAGCCTCGTCGGCAAATACCCTGTACTAGTCTAGGGATCCCAGACCACACACTTTATTACAATCGAGATTCTGATTAAACCTAATTTATCTAAAAAATAATTGGGCTAGATAATCATTTGATAATCATAATTGCTCACAGAGATCAGGAGAAGATGGATAAAGATTCAACCAAGTTCCTTTTCAAAGAGGAATGCAAATGCTGGAGTAAGTGTATTTACTTTTCCACTATTGTTTGCGTCTTTGGACTCAAACATTACTATTTGAAGTTTTCACACTTTATATTTGTAGGGAAATGTGTTTGAGTCAGAGGGACTCAGGAGGTTTATTGATGAAAAAGTGTTATTGGTGATTAAATTGGATGTAACACCCCAAAAGATTCTTATATCAAACTCTAGACTTGAAATGAAAAATCAGAAAGAAATTAGAAAATTTTGGCCTCAGAACTACTCAACCATCGAGTTGTTTTCAAGACAAACGACCCGTTAGAGAGTCACTTTCAGTTTTGCGAATTTTCTCTCAGGTGCCAACGAGACATGGAATGACTCATTGTGCGAAGTAATGAGTCGTCCTGTCGCTCGTTGTCACCCAGTCCAGAAAAACTTGTCAAATCTTTCATCCAAATGATGAGCCAAACGATGAGTCATTGTTTGAGGTAATGACTCGTCCTATGTAGTCGTTGAATGAAATACAAAAAAAGGTTAAAATCACCCAAGTGACAATGAGTGAAAACAATGATCCTTTGTTTTAGATAACGGGTCATTATGTTCATTCGTTGGGAATATCTAGAAATTGTTCAAAACCCTTCCAATGACCACGACCGGGTTCAACGACCCATTGTTTCATCTAAGGGGTCATCTTTTTCATCTGTTGGTTGAAGTCCAAGGACTGAGTTTTTATACCCAGGACCAACGACTGGTCCCAACAAGTTGTGGTCACCACCAACGACTCGTTCTGTGACTTGTTGAGTCGGTACAAATGGTTTCTCAGATTTTTTTCTCAAGGGCATTTTTATAACTTTTTATTATTTTATATCCTAAACTACGACATTTTGGGATTTATTTGGAGGGGGATTTAGAGGAACAGTCAACTCCCACTCCCCATTCTTTCCTGTACGCGCAGAGTGTCACCGTAAGAACTTAGACGGTCTTTTTCAAGCTAGAGCTAGGGCTTCTTCCCTCCCTCAAAGTTTTAGGTGCTTTTCTCAAGGGTTCTTCTTTAGGTATGTGGGATTTCAACAAGGGCTATCCTTTCACCCTTGTATCCCAAAAGCTTTAAGAAAATATTGATATATTAGTCCCATAGAAAATCATGTCTTAGGGTTTTGTTATGTTATGAGTTTCCTTATTATTTTAATGTTCTCAAGTCTCTTGTGATTTCTAGTATGTGATATTCACGGTTTTACAAATTAAGTCACAAATGATACATTTATGACAGATTTCCACATGATTCAAGTTCAATTATATAACCATGTATTTTGGTTCTATATGGCTTTGAGTTAGCATAAATTCATATTTCAGTCTTTGTGATTTTATCATGATTTCCATATACAGATGTTGACAGCATAATTAGTATTTTCAGGTTCTTTAGGCTCTCAGAATAATAAAGTTTTTGACTTAGTTTTATACCCCAGAAGCCCAAAGATCAGACCCGGGAGTTAAAACGGAGAAAAGTTAAAATCTGGCACCAGGCATCAGGACGGGTCATGAGGTGACCCGTGAGAGCAGCCTCCGAGTCGTGATGTGATTCGTGGGGAGGCCCAAGTGATGAGTTTGCAGTTTGGGAAATAGGATCCCCATGGGCGTGACCACGACTCATGGTTAGGTCCCATGAGTCGTTAGGTCAGTCGTGGAGAGTGATGAGTGAGAAAAGAGGAGGAAGAGGTCAGCGTACCAAACGAAAGGACCCCATGAGTCATGATCAGTCACCAAGATTCATGGGGAGGGTCATGAGCAGTAGGATGAAGCAAGGTAGAATC
>JACEIK010003166.1:159731-176815 GCA_018107945.1 Datura stramonium
TTTAAAGGGGTTAAGTTCATTTTAGTCCATATTCATTCATGCATGCAAGGTAGAAGGTGAGAGAGGGTGATCAAGCTTAGTGTTCTTCAATTTCTCTTCAATTCCTATTGGGCATTTAAAGAAGTATAAGAATCAGCTACCACCAGGTATGCAAGGTTATGAATGCCCAATCCCTCTCTAAATCATGAGTTTTCTATGTCTAATCTATGGAGTTATAACCCAATGCATGAATTTCCTAAATTCTCTATATGGGTATGATTTAAATATGTTTCTATTATCGAATTATGAAGCATGAGCAGGTTTTATATTGTTTTTGATTGAAAATCATGTTTCAAGTCTTATGAATTAAAAAGACCATTGATGAAAAGTTCATGAAAGAAGAGATTTGAGATGAATGTATGATTATGATGAGATAATATGATAAAAAGCCTGTTTTCAAGCTACCCATATCTATAATCATATTTTCAATGTGAATTGAGTATTTTCAAGCATGATAAATCTTTGGGCATTGCCCACATGTTTAAAGTATGATTTATGATTTCCTGAATTAAGCTTACCATATGATTTTAGAGCGAAGACTCCCAGTTACTTTCAGCTTGTGGTATGGTTTTAGTTAAAGCTTCTCATATGCATAATTTCATCTTTGAGATGTATTTGATTATTGAGCTTCGTCAATAGACGATGTTGAGCTTCGTTGAAAAATGATGTAGAGCATATGCATGTTTTTGGGAGTAGTATCTAGCACAGAGTAGGCTAAGGGTTGATAACCCTATGCCTCAGAACTACGTGCCAACATAGGTTTATACTATTATATTTATTACTTCGGAACCTCCCTTGTGAGCTATCCCCGGCCCCATTGGCCCACGAGCTTGATATCGATATCACGGTATCGTCCCTATCCATGGAAAGGCTTGGGACAACTCTACCCACTTGAATGTGATAGTTGGAACCACGTAAGCTCTATCGTGGTATGTCGCTTAAAAGACGAGTCTCCCATTGCTCCTCATGATTTCAGTTATGCATGTTTATCATTCATGAGATTTCTATATATATATATATATATGTTCTAAAGCAGGTTTGACTTAATGTTCAGTTTCACTCATGACTATTAGATTTCAACTTTAGGTCAATCGATTCAGTAATGATGTTATGTTATGATATGTTATGATGAGATCATGATTTCAGAAAGAATGTATGCAATCCCTTCTCTCAGATTCTTACTGTTTATGATTTACACTATGCATGACTTTAAATGATTTTACTTATTTAAGCGGTTTTACTTACCCTGCATACTCTATACATTCCACGTATTGACCACATACTCTATGTTGCATCGTTTCATGATACAAGACCCGGCTCTCAGGCTCAGTCCCGTTCATAGTCAGTCTTTAGAGTTAGCACCTTACTCTATTGGTGAGTCCTCATCTCCCGAGGGCTAGACTTATTTGGATTTCCTTTATGTATTTTTAGTTTCAACTTTGTTGAGTTAGTTGGAGTCTTGTCCCATCAACTCGTCATGTTTAGAGGCTTTTCAGACAAAAGATGTATTTAGCTTCAGATTGTGTATTATGATGTTATGCTTAATTTAGACTTCTGCTATGATTATCTTGTTGATTCTTCAGTTTTATAGATTTAGTTAGGTGTATATTAATGCCATGGGTTGACTTGGAGTCTCTCGAGGCTCCTTATCCCGTGTTGCGATCCGGGCCTCCGTTCGGATCGTGATAAACTTGGTATCAGAGAAATAGATTTGAAGTGTCCTAGGGTGTCTGAAAGTTGCGTTAAGTAGAGTCTTTTTCATGAGTGTGAAGCGCGCCAGACATATGATGAAGAGGCTAGGAAACTTTTAGGAAAATGTTCCCTTCTTTCATGATCTATGTCGCGTGATGAAAAGTCTCCCTATCCTTCTAATTTGTGCTATTCGCGATTTCAGAATCATGGCTCCCCGAAGAGTAAATTATAGAAGGAATGGGAATGGAGATGGCCACGAGGATGGCAACAGAAACAGGCACCAACAGGCCCCACCAGTTCAGGAGCACCAGTGTCACGACCCAAACATACACCCGGGTCGTAGACCCGGGACAAGGGACCCTGAGAGACCCCATGTCGACCCATGGCACATGCATACAACTAATCTCATTTAAATAAGCGGAATACAACATAAAACATAGCGGAAACGTAATCGTAGCATAACATTAGAAAATAATAGGCGTACACATAAGCTGAGTACTACAAACTTGTCTGAAAGCCTCTACTATATACGATGGATTGATGGGACAACATTTCCCACTAACCCGAACAATACTAAAACACAAGATAACATAAAAGACTGTCAGACGGCCCTCGGAACATGAGGACTCACCAATAAGCTGAGAGCGTAAGCTGAGATGGACTAAGGATGAGGATGAGTCTAGGATCCGGGCCATGTATCATGAAATAATACAATATAGAAAGTATGCCATCAGTATATGGAATGTACTGAGTATGCAAGGTAAGTAAAACGGACGTTAAAAGTATAATAAACTCATAAATAAACATAAGAGAACGACATCATGCTTATATCATAAATTTCGTAAGAAAACATAGGGCTCAAGGCTTTCAAATGATTCATTATCATAATCGTAAGTAAAATTTATCAAAAGATAACTTGAGCCAATAAAATAAACATAACAATGCATAATACATACGGAACAATGGGAGGACTCGTCATAATCGACACCATCATGGTAGAGCCTTTCATGATACCCCACTATCTCGCTCAAGTGGACAGAGCCGACCCTGGCTTGCCAGGCGAGGGTCGTGCATTAGACGTGATATCACATTTGAGGGGATCATTATCAATACATCATATTATTTAGAAACCCACGGTGACACGTGCTTATGAGACACCGGCGTAGTCCTTTGAACGCGGGGCTTCTCGGTGCTAGACACGACTCCCAAAAACATGGATATATGCTCATACGTAAATCAATAACATCATGCATTAAAATTCATTGGCTAAAATATAAAATTTATCATCCTTGATCCCCTTTAAAACATGCTTATCCAAGAATCATAGGCCCTTTTCATTGGCCAATATCATAAATCGATAAATCATGTAATTCGCTTCATAAATCATAAATTATTCTTCAACATGTGGGCATTGCCCAATACTTCATCATATTCAATTCTTTAAAAATATGCTCATAAACATGGGTCACTTAAATTCATGCTTTTCCTTCATCAATAAATTCAAAATATTGCATATTCATCGTAAATCATAACTTTCATGAACCTTCATCAAATGGGCATTTTAGATTTAAAAAGCTCGAGACATGATTTGTAAAGAAAATAATATAAAACCTTCCCATCATTCATAATTCAATAATTAAAACTCAATTAAATCATACCCATAAAGAGAAATCGCATTTTCATGCATTTGGGTGAAACCCCATAGATTTGAATGGGAGAATTCATTATTCGAATTGAAATTTGGGCATGGGTATGAAAAGATTTCACCCATTCTAAAACCCTACATACCTAGAAATGGATTGATTTCGAAGTTCCTTGAATACCTACAAAGAAATTGATGGAAACTTGGAGAATTTTGAGGAAGAACACTTGAATCACCTTCTACTCCCCCTCTCTAACTCTTGCATGCATAAATAAGGCTTAACATGGACTAATTCCCTTTAAAAGACCCTATTCTGACTTTAAAATGACATAGCTTAGGCCTTAGGAGTTTAGAAAATTACAAGAAGGCCCTTACTAATTCGCAGGAAATAACTGCCAGGTGACCCTAACGGGTGACCTGACGACTCGTCGGGATGGGCAACGACTAGTCGTGTGGCCCTTCAAGTACACTACCTCATCCTCCATCAAAGTCCATAGGCTTGCTCATGCCCCACCTCACAAGTCGTTGGGACATGCCACGACTTGTGGGGTCCCATCCCTTAGGTACACTGGGAGCTTCTTCTAACTTAACCCCAACCTCACCCCACGAGTGACATGACGACTCGCGGGGACTGGCCACGAGTCGTTATCTCCCTCGTGGGGACCTCGGTCCTTCCTTTATTCCAGGCCTGTCCACGAGCCAGTTGACGATTCGTGGGGTCTCCTCACGAGTCGTCCCATGACTCGTCCTGTGCCTGCAACATAAATTCTAGAATTTTCCCGTTTCAACTCCCGGGTCCGATCTTTGAGCTTCCGGGGTATAACAATATCTCCCCCTTGGGAAAATTCATCCTCAAATGTTAGAAACACACAGAAAATGCAGAAACATGCAATCATCATATGCAAATACTGATTATTAAAATCCAAAACTAACGTAATGGCTACCTCTGAAAAGAACTACATAACTGAACTAAATTCAGACATCTCATACATATACCATGTCGTAAAACAAATTTGTAAGCATGAACTAAACATGAAAAACTGATTAGAGGCTTAGGGAAAAATTGGTACCTCAAACTGCAACTGAGCCGGTAGGGAACAGGTGTGGGTATTTAGCCATCATATCCGCTTTGGCTTCTCACGTAGCTCCTTCAACATGCTGGTTTCTACACAATACCTTAACTGAAGTTATTTATTTGTTCCTCAGCCTCCAAACCTGACGATCCAAGATCTCCACCGGAATTTCCTTATAGCTGAGGCTATACTTTACTCCAACGCTGTCTACCAGGATTACTAAAATTGGATCACCCAAGAACTTTTTCAAGAGCGATACATGAAACACAGGATGAACTGAAGCTAACTCTAAAGGCAAGTCCAACTCATACACCACCTTACCAACTCTCCTCATAACCTGGTAAGGACCAACATATCGGGGACTGAGTTTTTCCTTTCTCCTAAACCGCATGACCCCCCTTCATGGGAGATACCTTTAGAAATACCCAGTCATCCACATCAAACTCAAAGTCTCTTCTCCTCACATTGGCATATAATTTCTGACAACTCTGAGCGGTTTTCAATCGGTCCCTTATCAACTAAACCTTAACCATCGCCTCGTGAACTGAATTTGGCCCTATCATAGATGCCTCACCAACCTCAAACCATCCGATGAGATATCTACACCTTCGCCCATAAAGAGCCTTGAACGGTGTCATTTGGATACTGGAGTGATAGCTGTTATTATAAGCAAACTCGATTAAGGGAAGATGATCATCCCAATTACCTTTAAAATCCATAACACATGCCCCTCAACATATCCTCAAGAGTCTGGATTGTTCGGTAGGAAGTGTGCAGCCTTAGTTAACTTGTCTACTACCACCCAAACAGAGTCATAGTGTCGGTGAGTATGAGGTAGGCCTATAACTAAATCCATATTTATCTCCTCCCACTTCCAAGTGGGAATGCGAATATCCTGAAGTACACATCCCGACCTTTGATGCTCGAATTTCACTTGCTGATAGTTTGGACACTTAGCTACAAACTCCGCAATATCCTTCTTTATACCATCCCACCAATAGATTTATCGCAAGTCCCAATACGTCATTGTGGATCCCGGGTGGATAGAATATCTGGTACCATGTGCCTCATGCAATATCCAAACACTCAAATTATCGACGTCCATAACACATAGTCGACCCAGGTATCGTAGCACACCATCTCCCCCTTGGGAGAAAACCTCAACCTTTTGACTCCACATTGCTTCCTTTAGTTTCCTCAAAGTCGGATCCTCATCTTGATTAGATTTGACATCGACCACTAAGGACGATTCTGAACCATTCTGCACAATAATGTCGTTATCCGTCGAGTTGATCAATCTAACTCCCAGTCTTGCGAGTCGGTGGACATCCTTCACCAACTCCTTCTTTCCATCATCCACGTGGGACACACTCTCCATAGACATCCTATTAAGTGCATCCGCAACCACATTGGCCTTGCCCGGATGGTAAAGGACACTCATGTCATAGTCCTTAAGTAACTCCAACAACCTCCTTTGCCGAAGATTTAGATCCTTCTATGTGAACACATATTGCAAGCTCTTGTGATCCGTAAATGCATCCACATGGACCCAATAAAAGTAATGCCGCCATATCTTCAATGCAAACACCACCGCGGCCAACTCGAGATCATGGGTCGGGTAATATGAACTTTTAGCTGTCTCGAGGCATATGCTATTACCTTCCCACGCTGCATCAACATACATCCCAGTCCAACTCTCGAAGCATCACAATATACAACAAAGCCATCGGTACCCTAGGGAAAAGTCAACACTGGTGTTGAAGTGAGTCAGGTCTTCAACTCTTGGAAGCTTTTCTCACAAGCTTCCAACCATTGGAACTTCACCTTTTTCTGAGTCAACATAATCAAAGGTGCTGCAATAAATGAGAAACCCTCAACAAACCTCCGGTAGTAGCCAGCTAGACCCAAGAAACTCTGAATTTCCGAAGGGTTCACCGGCCTGGGCCAATTCTTCACCGCTTCAATTTTTTGCGAATCCACCTTTATGCCTTCGCTTTACACCACATGACCCAAATATGCCATCGAGTCCAACCAAAATTCACACTTACTGAACTTTGCATATAGTTTACGATGCTTGAGGGTCTGAAGTACTACTCTCAGGTGAGCGACATGCTCCTCCTCGCTCCGTGAGTATATAAAAATGTCATCGATGAGCACAATCACGAACATATCCAGATATGCATTGAACACCTTGTTCATTAGATCCATAAAAGCTGCAGGAGCATTGGTTAGTTCGAAAGACATAACAATAAATTCGTAGTGACCATACCGAGTCCTGAAGCGGTCTTCGGGATGTCACTCTCCCGAACCCTGAGCTGGTGATACCTGGACCTGAGATCAATCTTGGAGAAGCACTTGACACCCTGAAGCTGGTCAAACAAATCATCAATCCTGGGTAAGGGGTACCTGTTCTTGACGGTAACCTTGTTCAACTGCCGATAGTCAATACACATACGAAGGAAACTATCCTTCTTTCGAACAAATAGAACTAGTGCACCCCATGGAGACTGGCTCTGTCTAATGAAGCCCTTATCCAACAGATCCTTTAACTGATCCTTCAATTCCTTTAGTTCGGTTGGATCTATCCTGTAGGGTGGAATAGAGATAGGCTGCGTATCGAGTAATAGATCAATACCAAAATCAATTTCCCTCTCCGGAGGAACACCGGGCAAATCATCAGGAAACACCTCTGGATATTCGCACACCACCAGAATTAACTGAATAGTCGGGGTCTCGGACTTCACATCCTTAACCCTAACTAGGTGGTACATGCACCCCTTAGAAATCATCTTCCTTTCATTAAGATAGGAAATAAACTGACCTGCTGGTACTGCCGAACTACCCTTCCACTCCAACACCGACTCACCCGAAAAATGAAATTCCACCATACGGGTCCTACAATTAATCAAATAATAACATGCAAAACACCAATCCATGCCGAGAATAACGTCAAAGTCAGTCATGGATAACTCTAGAAGGTCTAGGATGTAATCTTATGTAACACAGTGAACAGGCATTCTCTATATACTTGTCTAGCTATGACCGAATCACCAACAGGGGTCGAAACTAAAAATGATTCTGACAAGGTATCGGGACTAACTCCAAGGATACTAGCAATGTAAGGAGTCACGAAAGACAAGGTAGTTCCCAGATCTAGCAAGGCATAAACATCAATATGAAAGACACGCAACATACCAGTAACCATGTCTGGCGAAGTCTCCTGTTCCTGCGTGAGGCAAGGGCATATAATTGATTTTGCCGCTGTCCGCCACCTCCACTAGTCGATGCTCCCTATGGAGCAGAATGCGCTGGAGCTGCTGCTATCCTGGTGGTATGTGCACGATGCCTATCATCACCCACACTAGAATATGGGCATGCTCGGTGCATGTGCCTAGATCTACTACACCCATAACAGACATTTGAATCGAGCAGACACTCCCTAGTGTGACTCTTGCCACACTTCCTGCAGGCTGGAGAGATATACTCTAATTGGGTGCCCCTCTAATCCCTCGACCCTGAAGCCCTGCTCTTCTGATCACCCCTGGGTTCTGATGGAGCACTAGCTGATGATGGTGCTGGGGCTAGTGATCTCTGTTGAAACTGTGGGCGGTAGCCACCACTGGACCTCTGATGCAAAAGCCCACGACTATCCGTACGAGCCCTCTTTGCCTCCCTCTCCCTCGCATGGGCCACCTCCATCTGCTAGGCGTACAACACTATGTGAGGAAAGTACATATCCTTGTGAAGCATGGCAGTCCTGCAATCCTTGTCAAAATAGCAAACCACACCATGAACTAATCGGGTCACCCGCGCCCTCTGATCCATCACTAGCTCCGGGGCGTATTTTGACAAACGAGTGAACTCAAGCGAATACTCCAACATTATCATCTTTCCCTGCTTGAGGTTAACAAACTCAGCTGTTTTCAATTCCCTCATCTCCCGAGGGAAGAACCTATCGAGAAAGGCCATGTGGAACTTATCCCAGCTGATAGGGCCCGCTCTCGCTGCCCTGCTATCCTTCCATTGCTTGTACCAAATGTGAGTGACCGCTTTTAGCTGATAAGAGGCCAAGTCAACACACTCCTCATTTTTCACCCCCATAACCTGAGTGACCTTCAAGATCCCTTTATGAACTCGTGTGGATCCTCATACACCTTTGATCCCGTGAACTCTAGAGGGTTCATCCTCAAGAAGTCTCTAATTCAAGCCACCATTGCATTGCCATTCTGTGGGACCTATGCAAAAGCTTTCTGGTTGACTTGAGCGGTCAAGGCGTGCGCCAACATCTGAATAGTCGCCCCAAACTCGGTATGGGCAGCTGGCTCTAGTTCTTGGGGCTCTTGAACAGGTGGGGCTTGCTGATGCCCATGGTCATTGCCACCTTCGCGACCTTCATCATTTCCATTCCTCCTTCCATTCATTCTTCTAGGAGCCATAATTATGCAATCGTGAATAACACGAATTAGAAGGTTGGAGAGGCTTTTCATCGCACGACATAGAACATGAGAGAAGGGAACATTTCCTAAACGTTTAATAGTCTCTTCTTCATAGGTGTGGCACTCTTCAAACCCATGAAAAAGACTCTACTTAACACGTCTTTCAGACACCCTAGGGCACTCCAAACCTATTGCTCTGATACCAAGTTTGTCACGACCCGAACGTACACCCGGATCGTAGACACGGTACAAGGGACCCCGAGAGACCCCAAGTCGACCCATGGCACATGCATATAGCTAATCTCATATAAATAAGCAGAATACTTAACATAAATCATAAAAGAAACATAACCGTAGCATAACTTTAGAAAATACTAGGCGTACACATAAGTTGAGTACTACAAACTTGTCTGAAAGCCTCTACTACATATAATGGGTTAGTGGGACAACATCCCCAACTAACCCAAACAATATTGAAACACAAGATAACATAAAAGTCTATCAGACGACCCTTGGAACATGAGGACTCACCAATAAGCTGAGATGGACTAAAGATGAGGATGAGCCTGGGATCCGGACCCTGTATCATGAAACGATACAACATAGAAAGTATGCGATCAGTACGTGGAATGTACTGAGTATGCAAGGTAAGTAAAACAGACGTTAAAAGTATAATAAACTCATAAATAAATGTAGGAGAAGGACATCATGCTTGTATCATAAATTTTGTAAGAAAACATAAGCCTCAAGACTTTCAAATCATTCATAAAGCATTCATTATCATAATCGTAAGTAAACTTTAAAAAAATATAACTTGAGCCAATAACATAAACATAACAATGCATAAGACATGCGGAACAATGGGAGGACTCGTTATAATCAATGCCATCATGGTAGAGCCTTTCATGATGCCCCACTATGTCGCTCAAGTGGGCAGAGCCGACCCTGGCTTTTCAGGCGAGGGTCGTGCATTAGGTGTGATATCATATTTGAGGGGATCATTATAAATACATCATATCATTTAGAAACCCACGGTGGCACGTCGTTATGATACATCGGCGTAGTACTTTGAACGCCGGACTGCTCGGTGCTAGACACGGCTCCCAAAAACATGCATATAGGAACATACTTAATAACATCATGCATTAAAATTCATTGGCTAAAATATAAAATTTATCATCCTTGATCCCCTTTAAAACATGCTTATCCAAGAATCATAGGCCCTTTTCATCGGCCAACATCATAAATCGATAAATCATGCAATTCGCTTCATAAATCATAAATCATTCTTCAACATGTGGGAATTTCCCAATACTTAATCATATTCAATTCTTTCAAAATATGCTCATAAACATGGGTAACTTGACTTCATGCTTTTCCATCATCAATAAATTTAAAATATTGTATATTCATCATAAATCATAACTTTCATGAATCTTCATCAAATGGCATTTTAGATTTAAAAAGCTTGAAACATGATTTTAAAGAAAATAATATAGAACTTCTCCATCATTCATAATTCAATAATTAAAACTCAATAAAATCATACCCATAAAGAGAAATCAAATTTTCATGCATTTGGGTAAAACCCCGCAAACTTGAATAGGAGAATTCATTATTTGAATCAAAATTTGGGCATGGGTGTGAAAGGATTTCACCCATTCTAAAACCCTACATACTTGTGAATGGATTGATTTCGAAGTTTCTTGAATTCACACAAAGAAATTGATGGAAACTTGGAGAATTTTGAGGAATAACACTTGAATCACCTTCTACTTCCCCCTCTCTAAATCTTTCATGCATAAATAAGGCTTAACATGGACTAATTCCCTTTAAAAAACCCTATTACGACCTTAAAACGGCATAGCTTAGGCCTTAGGAGTTTAGGAAATTATGAGAAGACCCTTACTAATTTGCAGGAAATAACTGCCAGGTGACCCTAACGGGTGACCTGATGACTTGTCAGGATTGGCAACGACTCATCATGTGTCCTATCAAGTATACTGCCTCATCCTCCATTTAAGTCCATAGGCTTGCTCACGACCCACCTCATGAGTCATTGGGACAGGCCACGACTCGTGGGTTCCCATCCATTAGGTACACCGGGAGCTTATTCTAACTTAAACCTAACCTCACCCTATGAGTGACATACGACTCGTGGGTACTGGCCACGAGTCATTATCTCCCTTGTGGGGACCTCAGTCCTTCCTTTATTCCAGGCCTGCCCATGAGTCTCTTGACGACTCGTGGTGTCTCCTCACGAGTCGTCCCATGACTCGTCCTGTGCCTGCAACATAAATTCCATAATTTTCCCGTTTCAACTCCCGAGTATGATCTTTGAGCTTCCGAGGTATAACAACTAGGCATCGGAGCCGATTGCCCATGCTGAGTTTTGGAAAGCTATTTAGATGCTCACGCAGGCCTTAACCTCTCAGGTCAATCAACAAGAGGTTGTGCATGTCCCATAAAATGGTAATGCTACGGCGACCTAAGTCAGGGATTTCTTAAGAATGAACCCGCAAGAGTTCCTCGGGTCAAAGGTAGATAAGGACCTGAATGAGTTCATAGATGAGATTGTGAAGATCACCCAAGTCATGGAGGTGAATGGAGTTGAGTGAGTGGAATTGACCTAGTATCAGTTGAAAGGGGTCTCACACATCTGGTTTTGCCAATGGAAAGATAGTAGGGTCTCATGAGCAGGCCCTGTCACTTGGAAAGAGTTCTATGTTGCATTCTTAGATCGGTTCTTCCCTCGTGAGATGAAGGTAGCTGAGTTTGTAAATCTGACGCAATGGAGTATGATGGTGTAGGAGTATGCCCTTGAGTTCACCCACCTATTGAAGTATGCCACGGAGTTAGTGGCTGATCAGAGGGCGCGAGTAAGCAAGTTCATTCATGGAGTGGCGGACTATTTGAACAAGGATTGTAGGACCGCTATGCTCCATAAGGACATGGAATTCCCTTATATAATCTTGTATGCCCAGCAGATGGAGGCAGCACATCTTAGAGAGAGTGAGGCTGAGAGGGCCAGGATTGAAGACAACGGATTCTCACAGTCGAGGTTAGGAGGTGGGCACCGATAACAGACCCACCAGAGATCTTTAGCCCCAGCATCTTCAGCATTGAGTGTGCCATCCAGGTCAAGGAATGATCAGAGAAGGCGAGCATCAGGCTCTAGGGGTCAGAGCAGTAGACCCACAGATTCTAGTGTTCCAGCTTGCCGCAGATTTGGCCGAGGGAACACGGGCCTGTGTTTAGCAAGTGAAGGTTCTTGTTTCGGGTGTGGAAAGCTCGGACACATGCTCAGAGATTTCCCAACAGCAAGGCAAGATCATGATGGGGGCCGAGGCCCAACTTCTAGTTCTGTAGCCCCACCTGTACGCTCAACACATCAGGAGGTATCTACCAGCACATGTAGTAGTCAACGCCAAAATAGATTCTATGCCTTAGCTTCCCTCCAGGAGCAGGAGGCCTCCCTGAATGTAGTCACTGGTATGTTACGAGTTTTCCATCTTGATATTTATGCTTTGTTAGATCCGGGGGATAACTTATCTTTTGTGACACCTTATATGGCCTGTAGCTTCGGAGTCAATCCCGAAGTCTTGTTAGAACCCTTCTCAATCTCTGCTCCAGTATGTGATTCCGTTATAGATAGACGGGTGTATAAAGGTTGCCTGGTCTCAATCCTTTAGAAAGTCACCTCAGCAGATTTGATAGAGTTAGCCATGACAGATTTTGATGTTATCCTCGGCATGGATTGACTATTTTCATGTTATGCCTCAGTTAATTGTAGAACCCAAGTAGTAGAGTTAAGATTTATGGGTGAGCCAGTCTTAGAATGGAAGGGTAGTTCAGCTGTGCCTGTAGGTTGTTTCATTTCCTACCTTAAGGCCAGAAAGATGATCTAAGGGTTGTCTTTACCGTCTAGTTAGGGTTAAGGATGCGACGTACGAGACCCTGACTATCCAGTCAGTTCTAGTAGTATGTGAGTATTCAAAGGTCTTTCCTGATGATTTACCGGGAATCCCTCCCGAGTGGGAGATTGATTTTTGTATTGACCATCTTCCCGACATGCAACATATATCTATTTCTCCATAAGAATGGCTCCAGTTTAGCTAAGGGAGTTGAAGGAGCAGATGAAGGACCTATTAGATAAGGGTTTCATTAGACCGAGCAAGTCTCCATAGGGTGCACCAATTCTCTTTGTCCGAAAGAAAGACGGTTCTCTTCGAATGTGCATTGACTATCGGCAATTGAAAAAAGTCACCATCAAAAACATGTATCCTTTACCTAGGAGTGATGATTTATTTGAAAAATTTAGGGTGCCAAGTGTTTATCAAAGATAGACCTCGGATCCAGGCATCATCAGCTCAGAGTTTGGTAAAGCGACATCCCGAAGACAACCTTCAGGACGCGGTATGGTAATTATGAGTTTGTAGTTATGTCTTTTGAACTAACGAATACTCCTACAACTTTTATGGACTTGACGAACAGGGTGTTCAAGCCATACCTGGACATGTTTGTGATTGTGTTTATCGATGACATCCTGATATATTCTCGGAGCGAGGAGGAGCGTGCCGCTCATTTGAGAGTTTTGCTACAGATTCTCAAGGATCACCAATTATATGCCAAATTCAGCAAGTGCGACTTTTCGTTGAATTCCGTAGCGTTTTTGGGCCATGTGGTATCAAGTGAGGGTATAAAGATGGACTCTCAGAAAATAAAACTAGTGAAGAATTGGCCTAAGGGGGTGAATCCTTCAGATATTCGGAGCTTCTTAGGTTTAGTTGGCCAATATCGAAGATTCGTGGAAGGTTTCTCATCTATTGCAGCACCTTTGACCAGGTTGACCCAGAAGAAGGTGAAATTCCAATGGTCGGAGGCTTGTGAGAAGAGCTTTGAAGAGTTGAAGACCCGACTTACTTCAGTACTGGTGTTGACTCTACCGAAGGGTACTGATGGATTTGTGGTGTATTGTGATGCTTTGAGGATCAAACTTGGGTGTGTATTGATGCAATAGGGGAAAGTTATAGCATATGCCTCCAGACAGCTAAAGGTTCATGATAAGTATTACCCGACCCACAATCTTGAATTGGCCGCGGTAGTATTAGCATTGAAGATATGGCGACATTACTTGTACGGGGTCTACGTGGATGTGTTTACGGACCATAAGAGTTTACAATATGTGTTCACATAGAAGGATTTCCATCTTCAGCAAAGGAGGTGGTTAGAGCTACTCAAAGACTATGATATGAGTGTGCTTTACCATCTGGGTAAGGCCAATGTAGTGGCAGACGCACTAGTAGCATCAGGTGACCAAGTATGCAATCCTATCTGTGCAGATTTCCCAACAGCACCACTAAAAAGTAAAATACAAATAAGAGTTATGGCATTCAATCTCATATTGCAAGAAATCCAAGAATTTCTGAGGGAACTATCACGAGCAAACTCTTAATGGAGAGTGTGTCTCATATGGATGAGGAGAGGAAGGAGCTGGTGAAGGATGTGCATCGACTCGCAAGGTTGGGGGTTAGGTTGGTTGACTTGACTAATGGCGGTGTTGTTGTTCAGAATGAATCAGAATCATCTTTGGCGACTGATGTAAAAGCTAGGCAAGATGAGGACTCGATTTTTGTAAAGCTAAAGGAAGCCGTTCAGAATCATAAGGTGGAGGTCTTCTCCAAAGGGGGAGATGATATGCTTCAGTACCAGGGTTGCCTATGTGTTCGGGTTGTTGATGATTTGAGGAGTCGGATTTTACATGACTCTCATGGATCCAGGTATTCTATCCATCTAGGAGCCACCAAGATGTACCGTGACTTACGGGAAGTCTATTGGTGCAACGACATGAAGAAGGATATTGCAGAATTCATAGCTAAGTGTCCGAACTGTCAACAAGTAAAAGTTGAGCATCATAGACTAGGAGGCATGCTTCAGGATATTAGTATTCCTACATGAAAGTTGGAAGAAATAAATATGGACTTCGTCACAGGTTTACCTCGTACTCGTCGACAATATGACTCCATTTGGGTTGTGGTAGACAGGTTGATCAGGGCCGCTCATTTTCTACCAGTCAAAACCATGGATTCAATGGAGGACTATGCTAAACTATATATCCGGGAGCTAGTTCGATTGCATGGAGTGCCCTTGTCTATCATCTTAGACAGGGATACTTAATTTACCTCTCAGTTTTGGAAGTCGTTTAAAAAAGGACTAGGTACTCAGGTTAAGCTCAGCACTGAGTTTCACCCACAGACAGATGGTCAAGCGGAGCGGATAATTCAGAGTCTCGAGGACCATATTTGGTTCATGAGGCTATGGAGAAGGTTCAGTTGATAAGGGACAGGTTGAAAACTGCTCTGAGTTGCCAAAAGTCCTATGCTGATGTGAGGAGAAGGGAATTAGAATTTGAAGTTGATGACTGGGTATTTCTAAAGGTGTCTCCCATGAAGGGAGTGATGAGGTTCGAAAGAAGGGGAAACTTAGTCCCCGTTATGTCGGCCCATACCGGATCGTGAGACGTGTTGGCAAGGTGGCCTATGAGTTGGAGTTGCCATCAGAATTTGCTTCTGTGCATCCTGTTTTCCATGTATCACTCTTAAAAAGGTATTTGGGTGATCAAGCTCTGTCACGACCCGAATGGAGGCCCGAATCGTAGACACGGGACAAGGGACCTGGAGAGACCCCAATCGACCCATGGCATAAGCATACAACTATCTCACTCAATAGACTGAAGAAAATATGAACATAATCTCAGTGCAAGTCTAATTCAAGATCATATCATAATAATATCTGAAGCTACACATACATGAGTCTGAAAGCCTCTAATTTGGATGAGTTGATGGGACAAGATCCTAACTAACTCAACAATACTGAAACTAGAAATACATAAAGGAAAAATGATAGTCTAGTCCTTGAAGGATGAGGACTCACCAATCTGAGCAGATACTAACTCCGAAAAGTTGTCTAAGAACGGGGCTGAAGCTGCGAGCCGGGTCCTGTATCATGAAACGATATAGCATAGAAAGTATGCGGTCAGTACGTGGAATGTACCGAGTATGCAAGGTAAGTAAAACTTCTTAAGTAAAGTAAATCCTTTAAAACATTCATAACATATCATAAACTTTCAAGCATAAGTAGAAGGGCTACATGCATTCGTTCAAAAATCGAGATCTTATCATAACATGACCATGCATAGCTTTAAAACATCATGGCTGACTCGATTGACTTAAAGATGAAACGTAACATTTATATTTAAAAGCTAAACAATGAGTCAAACCTTTCTTTTAGAACATGCATGCGTAAACTAATCATCATGAGTAATGAATATGCAACTCTAAATGATAGAGACAGTGGAAGACTCGTCACTTAATAGACATACCACGATAGAGCTTACGTGGTCTCAACTATCACACTCAAGTGGGCAGAGCCGTCCAAAATCTTTCCAAGGCTAAGGACGCTACTATGATTTCGATATCAAGCTGAAGGGCCAATTGGTCGGGGGATAGCTCGCAAGGGAGATCCCAATAATATAATAGTATCAACCTACGTTGGCGCGTAGTACTGGGGCATAGGGTGATCGACCATTAAACTGCTCGGTGCTAGACTCTTCTCCCAAAAACATGTAATGTTCTACATCATATATAACGAAGCTCAACATCGTCTATTAATGAAGCTCAACATCTTCTATTGACGAAGCTCAAGATGAAATCATGCATAGCTCGACATCGTATGAAATGAAGCTCAACATTGTCTATTGACAAAGCTCATAGTTAAATCATGCATAGACTAGACATCATATAAATATGAAGCTCAACATTGTTTTTCAACAAGCTCAATAATGATATACACCTTGATTATGAATTCATGCATATAAGAGGCTTTGTTTCGAAACATACCACAAGCTCAATTATTGGTGGGAGCATCTACTCCAAATCATGTGGTAAGCTACATGTAGGAATATTTAACTCAACATACCACAACTAGAATTTATGAAATTTAAGGAGACTTTACTCCAAACAATGTGGTAAGCTTATTTTGGAAAAATCATCAGTTTAAATCAACATGTGGGCATTGCCCAAAGCTTTATCATACTTGGATCTACTCAATTCATTTTGAAAACAACACCATAATCATAGGTAGCTTTAGAAACATACGTTTCATCATCAAGTCTCATCATCATCATACATTCATCATCATTCT
>JACEIK010003167.1:0-29710 GCA_018107945.1 Datura stramonium
GAATAAACTTTGAGGGTTTTCTTTATACCATGTTTCTTTTCTGAGGAGCAATTTCTTTTTCTTTTATTTTTTATTGTCGAACCGGGTGACATTTCCCAATGATAGACCGTGAGGAAACTTTCTTTAGGGAAAATGCCATGTTTATGGAGTCTTGTTGAAATTATTTTTGAGAGGTACCACCGAAATTTTTTGTGTGACATGGAAAATGAATTTGGAAGAAATGGGGCATCTGAAATAGAAAATGTAGCACTCTCTTGTAATACATTGCACATTCCTTGTTTGGCTTGTTGATTCACATGCTCAACTATCTTAAGTCATAATCTAGTTGTGGTAATGAATTGTGTGTACTCCTTAGAGTGTGATGTCTTGTGTAGAGAGGTTGATTGGATGATTCCCATGCATATACGTTTGTCTAGAACTTACCCTAAGTGTGACTCAAAGCAAAATCCTAAATGTAGTTGCACTTAGAACATGATTTTAGGCTTTCTATTGCTAGTCACGTTACCCAAAATGACCTCCTTAAACATCTTCCTTTGCTAGCTAATGTTGAGCTTTTGAATCCTTTTATTTGGCACCCATCCTCCCTAATTGCTAGTGATGAAAGAATTAAAAATGGGGCTTAAAGCCTAAGGAATGGGGAAAGATAAGAAAATGAATTGAAATGAAGCAAAAGCCTAAATTTGGGGGTTTACAAGAAAAGGGAGAAATGTGAGAGCTTCATGTGAGGTAGCACCAATTGTGATTAAAATGGATGAATTGGTTAGTTGAATAACCTTGAATCATTGTAAAAGAAAGAATAGTTGAAAGGTATTACCTCTTAATTAGATGAGGCTAAATGTGAAATCCAAAGGAGTTATAAGGATGGCTATTGCTAAACAAATTAAGGAAAATAATAAACAAGGAGAGATAAGGAAGGATTTCAATAGATGGTAGGGATGTTGCAAGTGTTCGCAAAAAGGCATTAGGAGGTTCTAACTACTAAAATTCATTGTTTATCCTACCTTAACCCCTAGACTTCATTATGACCCCCAAGTCCTAATTGATATTGAGTGTAGGACCTCCACGAAGGGCGAGCTACACGAAGGGCAAGTCTATGGATCAAGTTGTGTGCATGGAGAATTTCTTTATGAGAGTGAGTGTTATTGTCTTATTATATAATCCCTTGTGTGTGCATTGCTTGATGATAAAAAGGGATTCTCTTTTCTCGTGAGTGGCATCACCCCCTTGGAGAACATGCTTATATTGGTGTAAAGATGTGATTGGGACATGAGTATTGTGAGCTTCAAGGAAAGTTTTGAATGTGAATTTTCAATGATTTCAAATGCTATGTATGCTCATTTTGATAAACCATGCCCTTGTTTTGAAGAATGACAACATTTATGAATCATGCCTACTTATTGTGGTTACCTCTTAAAACTTTTGCATATTTTGTGGAGTCTCTTCTCTTTTCTCTAAGTCGGCAAGTGTTTTTGGGTTGTTTTAGGCTTAGTGGTCCTTGGTGCATAGACTCATATGGTGTAACATGTTGTTCCATTTGGTCATCTATAAAGAATTGCATTACATGAGGACAAGAAATGGTTCAAGTTTGGGGGTTTGATGAGTTGATAATTTACCAACTCATTAGGCTCTTAGACATGAGTTGTTATTTAGTTTTTAAATCATTTCAGTTGATTTTATGCCCTTTTTCCTTGATCTTTACAGGTATTTAACTTGAGTAAAGGAAGAATGAAATTTAGCAAAAGCATGAAATTTGAGATGAGGACCACGCTCCACCGAAGGACACCGGCAAAACACTGGTTGACCACAGCTGCTCACTGTGCTAAAGAGGATCGTATACCAGCAGACTGCGGATTAGCACCGGTGAACCACTGGTGCCAACATCGGACTGCCACAGAATTCACTGCACACCAGTTGCGACAGATCGGCGGATCGCGAATCAGCACCGGTGAACCGCCAGTGACTCGCAAGTGATGGTTGTCAGAAAAGGCCAAAAGCGTCCATCTCAGAGAAAAAGGAGCATTTTGTACCTACTTTTGTACCTTTATAGAAAGGGGGAGAATTGAACATTCCATTATATTGAATATTGAATAGAAAGTAGACGAATGTTTTTTTGGAATTAAATTGTAGTGAGAAAAGTCTTCATCTTCTTCTACGAAAAGGTAGAAAAAACACCACTGGAGACCAGAATCTTGTGCTTGAATTTTCTTACTCATTTTTTTGAATGGATATTGAATTATTACTTAATGTAATGTCTTCTTCTACTTACATGAGTAGCTAAATTCCTTGCTAGGGTGTGTGAATGATTGGATTTGATTTGGATTGGGTATTATTTAATTTATCTTAGATTTACTCAATTGGTATAATTCTAGTGTTTCCTCTGAGTTTCAATCTAAATACTCATAGTTGTAAATGTGGGTTGTATTTACTTACTCTAATTTTGCTTGAAAAAAGGGATTTAGAGTATGGGTTAGGAAACACTATGGGTAATTGGGTGTTGATCATGTGGGGTTGGGCTAGAAAAAGTCAAAACCCATTATTGCACACCCATTGAGAATCAAAGCTAGAAATAGTTTGATTCTTACTTAAGTTGTGGTGTTGTGAAAAGGACTTTGGCGTTTGAGAAAACCCAAGGAATAAGGAACCAAATTGGTTGAAAAACATCGGGTGCCACCTCGTTCACAACTAATTATACTATTGAGTAATGCTAGGAGCTGTTAGTAATTCCAATTCGATGATACCTCTTTAATATCACACCCCTAGTATTCTCTCCTTTACTATTTTCTACGCTTTGTCCCTATTTCGTGTACAAATTTGTAGTTCAATTGACAAGTTTTGATTCCCCCAATATTTAATTAATTGTTTTAGAGGCATTGATACAAGTTACTTCAATTTGATAGACAACTCGTATGTGATCAATTACTATTCCCTGTGGGATTCGACCCCGACATTTTTCAAGTATATTTATTTTTCCAACGATCGTTTACACTCCATCCTTACGAGGAGTGAATTTGGACATTATCAGTTGGTTCCTCCATAATACCTTTACTGAAGTGATTTCCTTGTTCCTCGGCTTACGAACTTGACGGTCTAGGATCTGAACTGGAACTTCTTCGTAAGAGAGGTTGTCCTTTATCCCAACATTCTCTAGAAGCACCACTGAGGTCGGGTCAACGATGCATTTCTTCAACAAGGACACATGGAAGACTGGGTGCCTCGATGCTAACTCTGTAGGCAACTCGAGCTCATAAGTCACATCGCCAATGCATCTGGGGATTCTATAAGTGCCAATATATCTAGGACTGAGCTTTCCTTTCTTCCCTAATCTCATCACCCCTTTCATAGGTGAAATTGTTAGGTATACCCAATCATCTACAGCAAACTCCAACTCCCTTCTCCTTACATCTGCATACGATTTTTGTTGGCTTGGAGCTATTTTCAGTCATTCCTTGATAAGTTGAACCTTCTGCATGACCTCATGTACTGAATCAGGTCCTATCACAGTAGCTACACCAGCCTCAAACCACCCTATAGGAGACCTGCACCTCCTACCATATAATGCCTCAAACGAGACCATCTGAATACTGGAGTGGTAGTTGTTGTTGTATGCAAACTCGATTAGAGGTAGGTGATCATCCCAACTACCCTTGAAATAGATAACACAATCCCTCAACATATCCTCTAAAGTCTAAATTGTCCCCTCAGCCTGGCCATCTGTCTTTGGGTGAAAAGCTATGTTGAGCTTGACATGAGTACCAAGTCCTTTTTTAAATGACTTCTAGAAGTGCAAAGTGAACTGAGTACCCCTATCTGAAATGATGGACAAGGGAACTATGTGTAGTCTAACTAACTCCTAGATGTATAGTCTAGCATAATCCTCTACTGAGTCTGTGGTCTTAACTGGTAGGAAATGTGTTGACTTAGTCATCCAGTCTACAACCACCTAAATTGAGTCATGTTGTCAGCAAGTATGAGGAAAGCCTATGATGATGTCCATATTCACTTCCTCCCACTTACAAGTAGGAATGATAATATCCTGAGTCATACCCCCGGGTCTCTAATGTTCAACCTTGACCTGTTGGTAGTTTGGACACTTAGCCACAAATTCTGCAATGTCTTTTTTCATGTCATTCCACCAGTAGACTTCCCATAGGTCACGATAAATCTTGGTGGCACCTGGGTGAATGGAGTACCTAATGTTGTGAGCTTATGTTAATATTCGCTGCCTCAAGTCATCTATATCTGGAACACACAACCTACCCTGGTAACGGAGCACACCATCTCCCCCTTTGAAGAATGCTTTCACCTCTTTCATTAGGACGACTTCCTTCAACTTAAGTAAGATTAGGTATTCATCCTATTTTGACTTAACCTCCACCACCAGGGAGGATTCTGACCCATTCCGGACTACCACTTCACCTTCTTCTAAATCAAACAACTGACCCTTAACTGAGCCAGTCTGTGGATATCCTTTGCCAGTTCCTTTTTACCCTCTTCGACATGAGCAACACTTCCAATAGATATCTTGCTGAGGGCATCAGCCGCTACATTGGCCTTGTCCAGGTGATACAACACACTCATATCATAATCCTTCAAGAATTCAAGTCATCTTCTCTGATAAAGATTCAAATCCTTCGACTGAACACATACTATAGACTCTTGTGATTAGTGAAAACATCAACATGAACCCAATAAAGTAATGCCTCAAAATCTTCAAAGCAAAAACCACTGCTGCCAGTTCAAGATCATGAGTCAGATAGTTCTTATCATGAACCTTGAGTTCTCTAGAAGCATAAGCTATGACTTTCAATGCTGCATCAGAACACAACACAGGCCAACTCTGGACGCATCAAATAGATCACAAACCTGTCTAAAACTTCTGGCAGAGTCGGGACTGGGGCTGTAGTGAGTTGAGTCTTCAACTCCTAAAAGCTCTTCTCACATGCATCAAACCACTGAAACTTTACCTTCTTTTGAGTTACTTTGGTCAAAGGGGAGGAAATGGAGGAGAACCCTTCAAAAAACCATCTATAATAACCGGATAGATCCAAGAAACTCCTATTCTCTGATGGAGAAGTAGGTCTTGTCTAGTCCTTGACTGCTGCTGTCTTTTGACGATCCACCTAAATACCCTCACTAGAGACCACATGGCTGAGGAAGGCAACTAATTTCAGCCATAATTCTACTAAATTTGGTGAACAATTGGCGGTCCTTGAGAGTCTGCAACACTATCCTCAGATGGTATGCATGCTCCTCCTCTATTTTGGAGTAAACCAGAATATCGTCTATAAAGACAATAATGAACATGTCCAGGTACGGATTGAATACCCTATTCGTCATATCCGTAAAAGCTACAGGAGCATTGGTTAGTCCAAAATACATAACTACGAATTGGTAGTGATCATACCAAGTTCTAAAAGCTATTTTCAGAATGTCTCATTCTTTGACCCTGAGCTGATGGTATCCTGATCTGAGATCTACTTTGGAAAAACAACTAGCTCTTTGACGTTGGTCAAACAAGTCATCAATTCTGGGTAGAGGATACCTATTCTTGATTGTAACCTTGTTCAGGTAACGGTAGTCAATGCACATTCTGAGTGTACCGTATTTGTTTCTCACAAATAGGACTAGACACCCCATGGAGAGATACTGGGTCTGATAAATCCCTAATCTAAAAGGTATTTTAGTTGTTCCTTCAACTCCTTAAGCTTATATGGATCCATTCTATAAGGAGTAGAGATGAGATGGGTATCTAGAAGAAGGTATATGCTGAAGTCTATTTTTCGCTCGGGTAGGACTCCGGGAAGATCTTCGGGAAATACATCAGGAAACTCCTTCACAACATGAACTGAGTGAAGTGTCAGGGTCTCAAAACTAGAATCTTTGACCCTAAATAGGTGGTAGATGTACCCCTTAGCAATCATTTCCCTAGCCTTAAGGTATGAAATGAAACCACCCTTAGGCGCTAAATTACTACTCTTCCATTCTAGGATTGGTTCATTAGGAAAACGACCCTATTTCCGAAATCAACTGAAGCATAACAAGAATGTAGCAAGTCCATGCCACGAATAAGGTCGAAGTGACCATTCTAGTTGTACTAGATCAACTTATGTGATTTTGATGTAACACTGTGACTGGACAATTTCTGTACACCCGGCTAGCTGTAAATGTACCAACTGGAGTAGAAACTGAAAATGGCTATGAGAGAATTTCTGGACTAATATTGAACTAGATTGCAATGTAAGGAGTCACAAAGGAAAGTGTGGCTCCTGGATCTAGTAAAGCTTACACATCTATTTGAAAGAGATGTAACATACCAGTCACTACGTCAGATTAGTTCTCCTAATCCTGATGGGAGGATAAAGCATAGAAACAATTTTGGTGTTGACCGCCACTTATACCTAAAGTGGTTCCCTGTTGAGCTGGGCGACCTGGCGGAGCTGCTGAGGTGGTAGACTGAGCCTTCCCTCATCCTGCCAATGGGAAATCCCTCAATCTGTGACCCAGCTAGCCACACATAAAACAACCATCCTTTCCCATATAGCACTCCCACAGATGGTTCTTACCACACTTAGGATAGGCTGGAAAAGTGCGGCTGCTGGAGACATGGCTCTGGGACTAGGAGCCTGATGTCCCACCCCTCCTATCCTTACGGGGCTTGGAAGATGGAGCACTAGCTGAGGATAGTGTTGGAGGCCTCTGCTACTGCTGGCGGTGATTACCACCGCCTGACCTCTGCTGTGAATACTCAAACTAACCTTGTTCTGGCCCGTTTACATTCCCTCTTTATCTCCTTCAACTTCTCTATCTCTATTTGTTGTGCATGAATGATGATATTTGAGAGGTCTATGTATTTGATGAGCATGGAGGTCCTACATTCCTTGGCCACCAGTTCTAAGACTCCATTAATGAACTTGAGCATGCGATCCTCGGCTCAGCAACCATTTCTGGAGCATATCTCGACAGTTGAGTGAACTTCAGTGTGTAATCCTATATTGCCATATTATTCTACCTCAAGTTCATAAATTATGTAGCCTTTAGCTTCCCTTAACTCTCGGGGAAAGAACCTATTCAGGAACATTGTAACGAACTCATCCCATTCAACTAAACTTGCACCATTCTGCCTTCCCTTCTTCCATTGCTTGTACCAAATCTGAACCACCCCTTTCAACCAGTAGGCAGCCAAATCAACACTTTTTGTAGAGGTAACACCCTTGATTTGGGTGATCTTATGAATCTCACCAATGAATTTCTGCGGGTTCTCATCTACATTAGACCCGTGAAATGCTGGGGGATTTATCCAAGTGAAATCCCGGACTCTGGAAACAACTGCAGAACCATTTGTATTAACTGGTAGAACGACCTGCTAATTAACCCAGTTGGTCATTGCCTGAGCCAGTATCTGAATAGAAGCCCAAAATTCTGCATGGGACACTTGGTCGTCCTGAGGGGCTACGGGAGCTGGTGGGGCTGGCCGGTTAGCATTTCCAGTCCTCCTTCTGTTTCCCCTTTTTGGAGGCATTGTTAACTGAAAAGGGTAAAGCATAAGTTTGGAGGATAATCTTAGAGATCAAACTCTATGCATGATAAGAATCATGAAGAAAGGGGATTTTCCTAAAAACGCCTCATAGCCTCCCCCTCATAAGTGTGACGCGCTTCACACCCATGAAAAGGACTCTACTTGGCGTGGCTTTCAGACATCCTAGAATACTTTAATCCTGATGCTTTGATACCAAATTTTGTCATGACTCAAGTTCATACCCTGGATGGGACATGATACTTAGGACCACAGTGACCCCAAGAAAACCCATGGTAAAGCATACTTCTACTGAGACTAATATGAATCTATAAATACTGCCTAAAAGCCTTCTAAAATGAACTGATGAGTTGCTAGGACAAGCCCCCAGCTAACTCTAATGTCTGAAACTAAATAAGGGAATACAAATGAAAATGGAACTCTGGCCCTCAGCGGATGAGGACTCACCATTAAAGCTACTGGAAATCGCCGAGTGACTAGTTGTGTTGTGAGGCAAGGTACCTGAGCGCATATCATAAAATGATGTTGTATAGAAAGTATGCTTCAGTAGTTTGAATGTATTGAGTATGCGAGAAGGAACTAATACATACATATACTAAGTATAGTAAGTTGCACTATAATACTGCAAAATAGACTAAAATCTGAAGAACTGAACTGAACTAAGAATTACTGAACAAGATTGAACTGAAAATCTTAACTGAACTAGACTGAACTGAAAATCATAACTGAACTGGACTGAACTGCACTATGTTATGGGAGAGACTACAATCGACATGTAACCACGTGAGATAAATGTGGAGTCCAATGTATACCCCTCATCAAAGAAGGCCCATTGTACCTTGCCAGGGTATAGTGGCTGAACTGAGTGATCACTGTCTTGAGCACATTCGGGATAATAACCTATGGTAGCACGTAGTTATTGAAACCTGGGTGTACTGAACCCCGGCCCACTCGGTGCTAAGTACTACTCCCACTAAAAATCCTAAATATGTCTAACTGTGCTGATAGCTCGAATTCCTAAGACTTAAGTCAGAACTACTTATCTAGAAGTGTTCTGAGAGTCTAAGGACCTAAAAGAAGATATGTTCTAAGACTTGTCAAAGCTTCTTTATCTGAAATAGTCGTAACAATCTAAAGAACGACTAATAAGCTGATAAACTGATACAACTGAATTTACTGAATTTATCAAAGGATTAACAAGAAGTCAAATTGATTAGTTGACATTTCTAGAGAATACTGAGTATTAACTGAATTTTGAGACTAAACATACTAAAGCATTAACTTTCTATGCATGCATCTATTCTAACATCCATAATTCGAGTAAGCATATCATACAACATAGCATTCATATCTGAGTTCTAAATTATGCAAGTTTTATTCAAAATCATGCTAAATATCAAGACTAAGAAAGCAAAATTTATAAATAAAACTAGGGCATGAATTTCAGCTAGGAATAATCATGTAAATTTAAGGAATTAACAAGATTTAAGGAGTTTCTTAACTAACTGAAAACCCTAGATTCAAATATTTTGCAGGGATAGAATTTACAAAGTTATTCTAAAATTAATTTAGGATAAAAAAGGGAAAGGAAACCCTTGTTGAAGTCCCACATACCTGAAGGAGAAACCCTAAGAACTTTTCTTGGAGAATTTGAGAGAAGATGGATGCCCTAACTTTTGCATGAAACTAGTTGTCTGTTGATAACGCTCAAACTCACACTTCCTGATAAAGTATGAAATGATCGTTGTCAATAAAGAATCCAACTAAGAGGTTAGGGTCAAACCCACAGGGAATAGGGTAAGATCTAGACTAATATTGGTAGTTGAACTTGTTAGTGAGTTATCTCAAAATTGGGGGGTTTCAAAGAAAATAATATTAAAGCAAAGATTATAATTATGATTTAAATAAAGATTTGCAAACAACTAGGGTAAATGTTCCCCATAGGTTCATAACTACTTCAGGTATACACGCGTGATCAATCTCAATGCTTACTTATAGAACTGATAACTACAATTCATCCAAATGACTGGTTCTTCCCTATTGGATGACTATATGTAATCACCGGGAAAGGTCTCATGAGTGGTTTCAAACTAACGTTATCAATATGTTTCAAATTTAACTATCCTGAGACCACATCTCAAGTTAATACAATGATCGTAAGGACTAAGGCTTTGTTGTAATTCTCTTTCCCTAATGTCTACTTCTCTAGGTTCAAGCAAGCAAAGAATTTAGGCAAGTCCTAATGTTATACACCGTTAATAAACGTTTAAAGATGAAGAGAATACAATACAAGCTTTTCGCATTGGTTTTGAATCATTTTTGTGCAACCCTAGTTCGTTAATCCACCATAGTTCCCACAACCCCTAGTTGTGGAGGTTTTCGCCTCTCATGGTTGTAAGATTATAATTTGCATTCATGGACAAACACAGAATTAAATACTTACAACAATAATTAGAATAAAACAAGATTTGAATATCAAAGATCAATCTCAAGAACAATGTAGAAATTCAAGAATTTGATACCAAGAATTATTCCTCAAAACTTGATAAAAATTCACAAAAATACTTTACACGTCTCCTAACTCGATTTTGTCTTCCTTTAACTAAAATAAAACATAAGAGCTATTTATACAGACATTAGAAACCTTTTCCTAAGCTAATAGGAAATTTTTCATATCTGATGCCGACTGTGTCACGACTGGACCTACGACCTGCAGCAGGATTGTACAGGTCATACCTGTTTCTCCTAAGTACTCGACTGCTGTAAACTTGGCTAAGTGTTGGCAGGTTGGTACGACTCATACCTTTATCCTATGAGTCGTACAATGCTTTCATGGTTTGGCCCTAAGAACTCTGACATCTTCTGAAATTCTCCACGAGTGTTGTGGTACGACTCATACCTTCTTTCTATGACTCGTACTGTCCATACTGTCTGAAGTTCTGCCAAGTATTGAAGAATATTCTGAAGTTCACCATGGCTCATGGTACGATTCATACATTGATGCTACGATTCATAAGTCCATCCGTACCAGGAGTCTGCCTTTATGCAATTTTCTCTGAACAATTTCACGACTCCAGTTACGGCTCGCACCATCTTGGTATGGCTCATAATGAGAGTCGTATGCTGCCTTCTGATTTTCATCACGGTTCTCAGTACGGCTCGTACAAGCAAGGTACAGCTCGTACTGAGACTGTACTTTGGCTGATTTTCTGCATTTAAGGCATCTTTTGCACATCTTTGCTCCAACACTTATTTTCCCCGAAATCAAAGTAAAAGTGCCTCATATCCATATAAACATACCTAAGTCCATGTTATTTTATTAGTTTTAAGCGTCGAAAGTGTTGTAAACTCACAGCACATCATCTGTGTTTTCTACGTTCTGAATCTTTGAGCCTGGAAGAGAATGAGAGGAAGAAGTCGATCAACCCCCTAAATTTCCTTCTAACCGCATACCAAACAACATAGTTTAGGCATTAAAATAATGGAAAGTTACAAAAATGCCCTTGGAAGAAAGTCTGAGAAACTGCCCATCAGGATCCAACGGGTCTACAACGAGTCGTTGGTTGTGACCACGACTCGTTGGACCTACCTTTGGTCTTGAGCCTTGAAAAAATTAGTTTCTGGACTAAACCAACGGACAGATAGGATGACTCATTGAATATAACAATGGGTTGTTGTATCCAGTCATAGTCACAGGAAGGATTTTGAAAAACTTCTAAACTTTTCCCGACGTATGACACGTTGGTTGACACAATTGGTCGTTGTCGCTGCTCGTCGTCACAATTGGAGATTCTAAATGATTCCTGAACTAGACCATCGGATGGGAACAAGAACATGTTGGATGGGAAAATAGGTCGTTGTTGCCACTCATTGTGACTGTAAGAGATTTTTAACTTTCCTCCAACGGCTCCCTACGATGAGTCGTTATACCCAACAACGGCTCATCGTCTGACTCGTTTCTTGGAGGACTGATTTGACAAGATTTTTTATTGCTATCAATGAATCAAAACAACATCTCATTACATGAAGCAACGAGTCATTATATTGATCGTTGAATATAGGGAAGAAATCTGCAGAGGCTGAAAATGACTCACACAATGAATCGTCATTACTGATAACGACTCGTTGGTTGAGTCGTTCCAAGTTAAAAATATTCTGGTTCCTTTTCTGGTTTTTCATTCTAAGTTTGGGTTTGGTCTAAGGAACTTTTGGGGTGTTACAGGGAGTATCTCAATAGTTAAGCAGGTGAGACCCTATCCTTTTGTCAACTCTTCTATGATTTTCTCTCTTTTCTCACGCTACTGTCTCTTAAAATTTTGAATTCTCAATGTTCCTAACGCTAGAGCCCTCATCTTTCTCCTATAAAAAGAGATAAATAGTGAGGGAAAGAGACAATCAAGAAAAGACTTGAACTAGCAGCAACACATACACACACAATGCTCAACACATACACACAGACGCACAACACATGACACACACTACTAATCTTCTTTTTTTACTTTGTGTTATATTTTGTCTTATATGAACTTATAGCCCATTTATTGCCCTTATCTTTGCTCTCATCCGGAGTCAAAACTAACGACCTAACACTTGATCTCACAAAGTCTCAATCACTGTCACTACAACAGGTAATATGCTATCTCTCCTTTAGTTATTATATGGTGAATTACCTGGGCAATTTAGTTATGCATCTTATTCTGGTTTATAGCTGTTAATTAGTTGTTTGGTCGAATAAGGATGATAGTGGAGTAAGTTGCAATTATTTAGTGTAATCAGGATTGTTATATGTTGGTATGTAGTTTTGAATCTTTTAACTTAGTATAAAGATGATAATGGATGAGACATCACGAAGTGTAAGCTCTAAAATATGACATATTTGTTTCTTTGAGATTATTATGTTTTGGTTTGAATGCTTAACATAAAAGTAGCAATTAAATAGGATGACGGTGAACTGAGACCTTGGCATAGTCTTAAATGAGCATGGTAATCCACTGTTAGAATTGAACATTGTTAAGTTTAAATGCTTTTTTATTATGTAAATCACCTGACAAGTGGTAATGGATTAGCAAAGCGTGAAAAAAAAAGCAAACGAATTCTCATTTCTCTACTTGGCTGTCGGACTAAGTTTATCATATTTTTAGTCGAATATGTCATATCTGGTTATGATCTCTGTCTGTATCACTTCGATTCTTCTAATTGAAAGCCAAGGCATCCCGTAAGATTGGCCCTTGTTTCCTAACTAGGCTTTCGTGTCGAAGGTTTGTGAAATCTTTTAGATCTCCCTATTTGTTGTCTTTATAATACTAATGGATTATTTTGGTCCCTAAAGTCTCATTGTCAACATAGTGAATCTGTTGGAATACTCTAATTTATTTGAGTCTTTTTAGTCTAGCATAAAAGGGTGGACGGTACCGAAACACTTTTTGATACCAGTTTGAATGTTTAATGATCTAAAATGTCTAGTTTGAGTTTGAATTAGTCTTTACCAATAACATAAATATGCTAATAGACTATTTGATTTTTGTAGTTAGAAAACTGCTCATGTCTCCTACTTGTTTTATACTTGGGTTAACAAGATGATTTCAAACCTCAAGTAGTATGTTAGCAAGTGACAGATTACTTTTTTAATATGGTCCTAACATGGGCAAGTTTTGATAGTTATGCAACAAATAAGAAATACATCATGTTTTGATTTATTACTGCCCTTTTGATGTTTTCTCTATTTGTTGGGTACTTATCCTTCCTCATTCCTTTTGCATGATTTGGGAGTTTTCTAGTCTTAAATGTCTAGTAAGCTATTTCCATGTTGTACTGAGTAAGTTGCTCCAAGTTTTGCACTTCTCATATGACCCTGTTGTGCACATACACTTTATTTGGCATGTTTTATTGGTTTTCCAATTGGTTGTTGTAATACCCCGAAAGTTCATAATACAAGACACGAGACTTTTTAGCGTGATCAACAGGAAAAGTTTGAGAATTTCTTCAGTACGACTCAACTAACGATTCATAGGTTTGTGGTACGGGTCATAGGAAGACTCGTGGTTCAGTTCAAAGAGTTCTTTCCCCAGACCACGAGTCCCCACTACAAGTCGTAGTGTGTGGATATGACTCGTGGTATGGATCGTGATAAGTACTTGGGATTTTTTAGATGTTGATTGTACGAGTATTGGTGTGACTCGTGATAGCTTGTTACAGGTCGTAGCATGACTCATGAAAATATTATGAGGATTGGAGGTTTTGGACTTGGTCAGTATGGGAGGATTATACTACTCGTGGTACGAGTCGTGACAACTAATAGAATGAGTTTTTCTGCGAAATTCATTTAGGGTATTTTCATAAATCCTAAGCTCCTAAGCCCTAAACTATATTGTTTTAAGCTCTAGAAAGAGGGTTTTATGAGGGTTTTATGAGAGTTTAACCTATTCTAAACCATTCCCCTCCCATGCATGCAAGATTAGGAATTCCCCGCTGAAGATCAAGCCTAGAATTCTTCAAGTTCTTCTCCAAATCTCTTAGGATTTCAAAGACAAGTGTAGATTTAGTTTACACATGTATATAAGGTTGTGAATGAGGGTTCCTTTCACTCTCGTTCTCAAATTCTCCTAAATTTCATGAGTCAAGTCTCAATCCAAGTATGATCAAAAAGGGGTTTTAATCCAATCTTATAGAATTCTTTATCAATTGTTTATGGGTCAGTCCCCTTCATGTTTTAAAGTATATTTGTAGAGTCATGGATATATTTTAAGCATGTTTTGATTATAAATTCATGACTTCAAGTTTTAGAAAATTATTTCCAATTATGCAAGTTCATGAAAAGTCAAGTTTATGATTTATGATTTCAAGTCTGATGAGATATCCAGCTTAGCCATGTATGAAATCATGATTTTACTTATGAAGTCTATTTCAAGCATGCATGATTTTGAGATTTGGGCAAGCCCACACAAGTAAAGCATGTTTTCATGATTCAGTCTAGTTTTATAATTTTTATTTCAAAATAGCGATACGCTCTAAAAAGTAAAGGAGAAGATTCCATTCTAGAAGCAGTATCTTTCCGCCTCCCTCGGGGTGAGAAGTTATCAGCTTACCATATGGTCTGGAGTGATACTCCTTATTTTTAGCTGATGGTATCCTTGGATCCACGACTCCCTATATTCAGATTTCAGATTATGAAAGTAATTACATTATAAGCTTCGTTGAAAAACGATGGTTTTAGCTTCTTTGAAAAATGATGGTTTCGGCTTCGTTGAAAAATGATGGAGAGCACTTTGCATGTTTTGGGGAGTAGTGTCTAGCACCAAGTAGGCTAGGGTTTCATGTAAACCCCAGGCCTTAAAACTAAGCACCAATGTAGGTTTATATATTTACATTGGGACCTCCCTTGTGAGCTTTCCCTACCCCCAAGGGGCCTTCAGCTTGACATCGATCATGGTAGCATCCTTAGCCCTAGTAAGTTTTCAAAAAGCCTGCCCACTTGAGTGTGATAGTTGGGGCATCACATAAGCTCTATCGTAATGGTGTCGGTTGTGAAGAGTCTCCCATTGTGCCTCATGATTTAAGTTATGCATGTTTATGACTTATGATATTATGTTTTCAGCAGGTTTGACCCAATGATCAGTTTATAACATTTTACTTATGATTTCAGTTATGGCAAGCCGTATGATTTTATTTCTAACTTTGGGTCATTCTATTCAGATATGAAATTCAGCTCATGACTATTCATGTTTCAGATATCAGCATGCAGTCTTACTCTCATGAACTTATGATTTATGTTATGTGCATGATTCCAGTTATACTTACTCAACCTGTTTTACTTCCCTTACATACTCAGTACATTCCAAATATTGACCGCATAATCTATGCTATATCATTTCATGATACAGGTTCAGACGCTCACACTCAGTCCCGCCGTTAGCCAATCTCCAGAGCTTAGTCCAGTTCTCTTATTGGTGAATCCTCATCCTTCGAGGACCTTCAGATTTTTGAGTTGTGTTACTTTAAGTTTTCAGACTTTTAGTGAGCTAGTTGGTGATGTTGTTCCATCTGCCCTTCAGTTATGTTAGAGGCTTTTCTGATGAAGTGTAGAATTTCAGCTTTGTCAGTGTTGACTCTATATGGATGATATGTATTCAGATTTTCGATTATTCATGTTTGCAGTTACAAGTGTTCGCTTGAAGTATGCGCTTTAGTTATCATGTTCATGTCATGGGTCGACTTGGAGCCATTCTTGATTCTAGGTTCCGTGTCTCGATCCGGACCTATGTTCAGGTCATGACAAACTGGGATCAAAGCAAGGTTTAGAGTGTCCTAGGGTGTCTGAAAGCCTCTTTAAGTGGAGTATTTTCCGTGGGTGTTAAGCGTGCCACACTTATGGGGGAGAGGCTATAAAACGTTTTAGGAAATTTCCGTTCTTTCATGATCTATGCCATGCAATGAAGTGCCTCTCTATCTTTCTAACTTATGCTATACGCGTTTATAGAATCATGCCTCCACGCCGAGTAAACGGTAGAAGGAACGGAAATGGAAATGGTCATCAAGATGGCAATGGAGATGGGCACCAACAAGCCCTGCCAGCACCAGCAGGTCCATTGCTCGAGCAGGTCTGTCTTGCCGAGTTTAGAGCGGATTTTTAGATGTTGGCTCAGGCTTTGACCACTCAAGTCAACCAACAGGTAGTGGCCCATGTCCCTCGGAATGGGAACGTAGTGACCGCTCAAGTTCGGGACTTTCTTAGGATGAATCCACCTGAGTTCCTTGGGTCAAGAGTAAGAGAGGACCCGCATGAGTTTCTTGAGGAGGTATGGAAGAACACCCAGATTATGGGGATGATGGGGGAAGAGAGCACAGACTTAGCCTCCTATCAGCTGAAGGGGGTTTCTTATATTTGGTACCATTAGTGGAGGGACGGTAAAGCAGTAAGCATTGTTCCCGTGAGCTGGGATGAGTTCATGACTGCCTTCAGAGTCTTCCCTAGGGAGTTGAGGGAAGCAAAGGTGGCAGAGTTCTTCAACTTGAGATAGAATAATATGACTATGCAAGAGTACGCCTTGGAGTTCACTCGGCTGTCTAAGTATGCGCCAGAGATGGTTGCGTATCAGAGAGCCCATATGAATAGATTTGTGTATGGAGTGTCGGATTTGCTGGTCAAGGAGTGTAGGACCGCAATGTTGAACAGTGATCTAGAATTATCTCGATTGGTTATATACGCCCAGCAGATAGAGGCGGATCAGATGAAGGAAAGGGAGAGAGAGAGACCAAGAGGGCCAGGACCGACAGCTTTGGGTTTTCCTAACAGAGTCTGGTGGTGGGCATCGTCAATAGTCCCACCAGAGATCATCAGCCCCAACGTCATCATCAGCCAGTGTGCCATCTAGATCTAGGCATGATCAGAGGGGAAGGGCATTAGGCTCTCAAGGTCAGGGGAGCATGTCAATAGAACCTAGTATTCAAGTTTTTGGCAGGTGTGGTAGGAGGCATACTATGGATTACTAGTATGTTTGGGTGCATGTTTGGGGTGCGGGAAGCCCGAACACCTACTCAAAGATTGCCCTACTACCAGACATGGCCATGGTAGAGGTTGTAACCCAGCCACCAATTCCGCAGCTCCACCAGCACGCTTGGCTCAGTAGGGTGCATCTACCAGTGCAAGTGTTGGTTAGCGAGCATATTTTATGCTCTCTCATCTCTTCAGGAGCAGGAGGTCTCCCCAAATATGGTCACTAGTACGTTTTGAGTATTTCATCTCGACGTATATGCATTATTAGATCCAAAGGCTACTTTATCTTTTGTGATGCCTTATGTTTCTATTAGTTTTGGAGCCAATCCCAAAATCCTAGTAGAACCCTTCTCAGTCTCTACTTTAGTCGGTGACTCAGTTATAGCTCGATGGGTATACAGAAATTGTCTTGTCAGTCCTTTAGAAAGTCACCTCAATCAATTTAATAGAGTTATACATGACTGATTACAATGTTATCTTTGGTATGTATTGGTTACATGCATGTTATGCCTCAGTGTATTGTAGCACCCATACGGTAAAATTTTCAATTTCCGGGTGAACCAATCCTAGAACGGAAAGGTAGTCCAGTTCTGCCTGTAGGTTTCTTTGTTTCCTACCTTAAAGCCAGAAAGATGATTTTCAAGGGTTGCGTGTACCATCTAGTTCGGGTTAAGGATGCTACCTCCGAGACCCTAACTCTTCAGTTTGTCCCTGTAGTATATGAGTATCCGGAGGTTTTCCCAGATGATCTATTAAGAGTCCTAAGCGAGCGAGAGTTGACTTTGGTATTGACCTTCTTCCCAATACGCAGCCTATATCCATTCCTCCTTACATAATGGCTCCAACTGAGCTAAAAGAGTTGAAAGAACAATTGAAGGATCTCTTGGATAATGGCTTAATCAGACCTAGCAAATCCCGGTAGGGTGCACCAGTTCTCTTTGTTCGAAAGAAGGATGGGTCTCTTTGTATGTGTATTGACTACTGGCAGTGGAAAAAGGTTACAATCAAGAACAAGTATCCCCTCCCAAGAATTGATAACTTGTGTAACCAACTTCAGGGTGTTAAGTGATTATCAAAGATAGACCTCAGATCCGGCTATCACCAACTCAAAGTTAGGGAGAGTGACATCCTAAAGACATCTTTTCGGACTCGGTATGGTCACTATGAGTTTGTAGTTATGTCTTTTGGACTAACGAATGTTCTTGAAAATTTCATGGATTTGAAGAAAAGGGTATTCTCAAGCCATATTTGGACATGTTCGTGATTTTCTTCATAGACGACATCCTCATATATTCTCAGAGCGAGAAGGAGCATGTCGCTCATTTGAGGATTATGCTACAGACTCTCAAGGATTGTTAGTTGTTTGTTAAATTCAGCAAGTGTGAGTTTTGGTTGGACTCAGTAGCATTTTTGGGCCATATGGTGTCAAGTGAGGGTGTGTAGGTGGACTCTCAAAAGATAGAAGTTGTAAAGAATTGGCCTAGACCAGCTAACCCTTTGGATATCAGTAGTTTCCTAGGTTTAGCTGGCTATTATAGGAGGTTTATTAAAGGATTTTTATCCATTACATCCTCATTGACTAAGTTGACCCCGAAGAAAGTCAAATTTCAGTGTTCGGACGCCTGTGAGAAGAGTTTTCAGGAGTTAAAGACTTGCCTCACTTTAGCCTCGATAATTGCCTCACTTTAGCCTCGATATTGACCCTACCTGTGGGTACAGATGGATTCATTGTGTATTGTGATGCCTCTAGAGTTGGTATTGGGTGTGTGTTAATGCAGCATGGTAAGGTCATTGTGTATGCCTCTATACAGCTTAAGACTCATGAGAAGAATTACCCGATGCATGATCTGGAATTGGCAGTGGTGGTGTTCGCAGTGAAGATTTGGAGGCACTACTTGTATGGGGTCCATGTGAATATGTTTACAGACCACAAAAGCCTACAGTATGTGTTCACCCAGAAGGACTTGAATTTGCAACAAAGGAGATGGTTAGAGCTATTCAAGGACTATGATATGAGTGTCTTTATCATCCGGGCAAGGCTAATGTAGTGGAGGATGCCCTTAACCAATGGTCCATGGAGAGTGTTTCTCATTTGAAAGATGGAAGGAAGGAGTTGGTGAAGGATGTACATCAGCTTGCACGATTAAGGGTTTACCTTGTGGATTCGACAGATGGTGGTGTCATTGTTTAAAATAGTTCAGAATCTTCTTTGTTGACTGAGGTCAAGGCTAGGAAAGATGAGGATCCTATTTTGATGAAGTTGAAAAAAGCGATTCATAATTAGAAGGTGTAGGTCTTCTCCGTGTGCTTCAATATCAGGGCCATTTATGTGTTTCGGATGTCGATGATTTGAGAGAACAGATATTGTATGAGGCTCATGATTCCCGATACTCTATACATCCAGGTACCACCAAGATGTACCATTACCTATGGGAAGTCTATTGGTGGAATGGCATGAAGAAAGAAATAGCAGAATTTGTGGCTAATTGTTCGAACTGTTAGTAAGTGAAAGTGGAACATTAGAGACTAGGAGGTATGCTACAAGACATCAGTAACTCACTTGAAAGTGGGAAGATATCAATATGGACTTCATCACAGGGTTGCCTCGCACTCACCGGCAGTATAACTCTATATGGGTGGTGGTAGACAGGTTGACCAAAGCAGCTCATTTCCTAGTGGTCAAAACTATCGATTTAGCTGAGTACGGCAGTTAGTTCGGTTGAATGGAGTTCCCTTGTCCATTATTTTATACCGAGGTACTCAGTTTACCTTGCAGTTTTGGAGATCATTTCAGAAAGGACTTGGTACCCAGGTCAAGCTTGGCACAGCTTTTCACCCGCAGACGGATGGACAGGCTGAGCGTACTATTCAGACTTTTGAGGATATGTTGAGAGCATGTGTGATCAATTTCAAAGGTATTTGGGATGATTATTTACCTCTCATCGAGTTTGCTCATAATAACAGTTACCACTTTAATATTCAGATGGCTCTATTTGAGGCTCTTTATGGGCGGAGGTGTAGATCACCTATTGGTTGGTTTGAGGTAGGCGAAGCTACGTTGGTAGGGATAGATTCTGTGCATGAGGCCATGGAGAAAGTTCAGCTTATAAATAAAAGGCTAAAAATAGCTCAGAGTCGTCAAAATTCATATGCAAATGTTAGGCGGAGAGAACTCGAGTTTGAAGTTGATGATTGGGTGTTCTTGAAGGTGTATCCCATGAAGGGAGTGATGAGATTCGGAAAGTAAGGGAAGCTTAGTCCCCAATATGTAGGTCCATACAGGATTTTGAGACGTATTGGCAAAGAGGCCTATGAGTTGGAGCTACCAGCGAAATTAGTGTCAGTGCATCTAGTTTTTCATGTATCGCTATTAAAGAAGTGTATTGGTGACCCGCCTTTGGTTGTTCCAGTGGAGAGAATAGATGTGAAGGATAGCCTTACCTATGAGGAGGTACCTATTGAGATCCTTGATCTTCAGGTTCAGAAGTTGAGAAACAAAGAAGTAGCTTCAGTGAAAGTCTTGTGGAGGAATCAACTCGTTGAGGGAGCTACGTGGGAGGCCGAAGAAAATATGATGGCTAAATACCTGCATTTATTTCCTTCCAGTTTCCTTCCAACATGAGGTATCTGTTTCCTCTCTGATACTCTATTCAAATTCTTGTCAAGTTCATGTCTCTCAGTTCCGTTCATGTTTTAGCATGTATGTATGATTCATGAATTCAATTAAGTCATGTGTATCAGTTTGGAGTTAGTCAGTACGTCAATTTTCAGCTTCAGATGTTCAGTATGTGAGATTGCAGTTTCTTTTCCCAACCTTCTTATATGTATAACCCACATTCGAGGACGAATGTTCCCAAGGGGGAGATATTGTAATACCGAAAAAGTTCTTAAGACTAGTCCCGATATTTTGAGTGTGATCAATAGAAAAAGTTGGAGAATTTCTTCAGTATGACTCAACCTACAAGTCATAGGTTTGTGGTACGGGTCGTAGGAAGACCCGTGGTTCAGTTTAAAGATTTATTTCCAAAGACCACGAGTCCCCACTATAAGTTGTAGTGTGTGGGTACGACTCGTGGTACGGATCATAACAAGTACTTGGAATTTTTCAGATGTTGATTGTACGAGTGTTGGTACAACTCGTGATAGACGTCACAGATTGTAGTATGATTCGTGGAAATATTCAAAGGATTGGAGGTTTTGGACTTGGTCAATATGGGAGGATACCACGAGTCATAGGAGGATTGTACGACTTACGGTACAAGTCGTGATAGCTAACAAAATTAATTTTCCTGTGAATTCATTAAGGGTATTTTCATAAATCCTAAGCTCCTAAGCCTTAAATTGTGTTGTTTTAAGCTCTGGAAAGAGGGTTTTAAGGGATTAGGAATTCCCCATTGAAGATCAAGCCTATAATTCTTCAAGTTCTTCTCCAAATCTCTTGGGCTTTCAAAGACAAGTGTTGATTCAGTTTACCTAGGTATGTAAGGTTGTGAATGAGGGTTCCTTTCACTTTCATGCTCAAATTCTCCTCAATTTCACGAATCAAGTCTTAATTCAAGTATGATCAAAAAGGGGTTTTAATCCAATCTTATAGAATTCTTTATTAATTGTTTATGGGTCAGTCCCCTTCATATTTTAAAGTATATTTGCAGAGTCATGGATATATTTTAAGCATGTTTTAATTATAAATTCATGATTTCAAGTTTTTAGAAAATTATGCCTAATTATACGAGTTCATGAAAAAATAAGTTTATGATTTTTGATTTCAAGTATGATGAGATATCTAGCATGATTGAATGTTTACAAATTACCCATGTATGAATTCATGATTTTACTTATGAAGTCTATTTCAAGTATGCATGATTTTGAGATTTGAGCAAGCCCACACAAGTTAAGCATGTTTTCATGATTCAGTTCAGTTTTATAACATCAGCTTACCATATGGTTTGACGTGATACTCCCAATTTTCAGCTTATGGTATATTTTGATCCAGGACTCCCCATATTCATATTTCAGACTATGCATGTAATTACATTATTAGCTTAGTTGAAAAATGATGATTTCAACTTCGTTGAAAAATGATGGTTTCAGCTCCATTGAAAAACAATGGAGAGTAGTTTGCATGTTTTTGGAAGTAGTGTCTAGCACCGAGTAGGCTATGGGTTCATGTAAACCCCGGGTCTCAGAACTACGCGTCAACGTAGATTTATATATTTATATTGGAACCTCCCTTGTGAGCTTTCCCTGTCCCCAAGAGGTCTTCATCTTGATATCGATATCATGGTAGCGTCCTTAGTCCTGGAAAGGTTTCAAATGGGTCTGCCCAATTGAGTGTAATAGTTAGGGCATCATTTAAGCTTTATCGTGATAGTGTCGGTTGTGACTATTGTCTCTCATGATTTCAGTTATGCATGTTTATGACTTATGATATTATGTTTTCAGCAGGTTTGACCCAACGATCATTTTATAAGCTTTTACTTATGATTTCTTCTATGGCAAGCCATATGATTTTGTTTCTAGCTTTGGGTCATTCTATTTAGATATGAAATTCAGCTCATGCCTATTCATGTTCCAGATATCAGCATGTAGTCCTTACTCTCATGAACTTATGATTTATGTTATGTGCATGATTCAGGTTATACTCACTCAGCATGTTTTACTTACCTTACATACTCAGTACATTTCAAGTATTGACCGTATACTCTATGTTGTATCATTTCATGATACAGGTTCAGACGCTTAGACTCAGTCCCATTATTAACTGGTCTCATGAGATTAGTTCGGTTCTCTTGTTAGTGAGTCCTCATCCTTCGAGGACCTTCAGATTGTTGAGTTGTGTTACTTTCAGTTTTCATACTTTTAGTGAGCTGGTTGGGGATGTTGTCCCATCTGCTCTTCTATTATATTAGAAGATTTTCAGATGATGTGTAGAATTTCATCTTTGTCAGTGTTGACTCTGTATGGATGATATGTATTCAGATTTTCACTTATTCATGTTTGCAGTTATCAGTGTTCGCTTGAAGTATGTGCATTAGTTATCAGGCTCATGCCATTGGTCGACTTGAAGCCACTCGTGGTTCTAGGTTCCGTGTCTCAGTCTAGACCTATATTCAGGTTATGACAGTTGTATACTTGTGCAACATTATAGCTTTCAACTTAGCATGAAAAAGACTTTACAAGTTTTGAACTTTGAAATGTGATTAGTTATTTATTTCTAGATCGTTGTGTTATTTGTTTCATAATATTGATATGAAAGTGGTAATTTGAGTCCTGAATATGTTTAAGCGATCATGGAGGTTACTATTAGGCTAAAATATTATTTGGTTTAAATAGTGTCTCATATTGTTAAACATGATGGTAACTGAAATCACTTGGCACGAGCAATTAGCAAAAAGAATGAAACTTATTTCCAAGTTGAGGTAAATAGGTTGTAACCTTCCGTTTATGAAAATTTTTGGCATATGCGCTTTCTTTACTATTCTAACATTTTAGCTTCTATAGTGTGCCCCCTCCTACGAGTTCCTATCAAATAACAAGGGTTAATACTAGCTAATACAATTGTGGTTCACTTTTAAAAAGATGTCTGATATTCCTATTAAATGAATTTTGCCTGGTTTGCATCAATATTCATATGTTTTTTTGAATTTTTTAATAATGACTATTGCGAGATATTGTGAAAAATCTGAATCTTTTTTAGATAGGCTATGTGAATATAACATTAATCTCCTAAACTTGTTGCCTCTTGTATACATGTCGATTTGTCCATATCTGCCTCTAATCCTTATTTCCCTTCTTTGTTACATGTACAACTTTGGAGCTCGTTTGGAGTTGAAACATGTCTCCGCCTCTGTCCAAATCAGAACAACGATCAATATATGCATCATGTGCTTAAGTCTAGCAGCTTGCTCATTTCTAAAAGAGTCCATCTGCCTTCTTCATCTCTTTAAAGCTTTACATTCTCGTATTTATATGTTGTTGTATTTTGACTAACATTTTTTACACCTAAATATTTGACATTTGTGTTTTATTTTGTGAGTGAGCTTAGTCTCTAGCTTCCCTACTTCCCCCCTCCTTGATATTCTAATATAGTCATTCGACATAGGTGTATTTAGGATAAATAAGGTTTGATCCTTTTTTGGGTAAAATGTATATCTAAAAATCTTAAATCTCTTCACTAGTAGATGGTTTTGTTAATTGTTTTCAAGTCTTTCTTTTGGCTATAGCAGCAACTTCTAAAATATATTTTCTTTACATAAAATACCGCCTTTTGAGAGTTTATAAAAGTGCAAATTTTTTTAGCTTCTAAAGTGTTGATTTTTGGTGTAAAAATGCTACTTTTAGGAGCCAGATAAATGTAGATTTTTTAAAGAATTTAAATGGCAGTTTTTAGTGGAAGAAAAATATAGATTTCTGAAGAGAATATAACTTTTTCAAGAGCTTTAATTGCAAATTTTATGATGAAAAATATAACTTTTGAAARGCTTAAAAATTGCATATTTTTACACTAAGAATATAGCTTTATATATATTTGAATTTTTTTTTTAGAAAAAGAAGCACACGACTTCATATATTACTTTTAAAAATCAATTGATCCAAATCATTTTAGGCAAGGCTATTTTTATTAAGTCTAGTATTCTTTATACTTCTTACATATATATTTTAGTAAAGTTCAAAATAACTCATGCTATTTTATAAACTTGTATTATTCTTATTCACATTTTTACTTAGTAAATTATATTGCCTTTTATTAAAACAACACATTTAATTATTCATATTTTTTTACTATATTTTATCGAATGTTAAATAACTTTAGTCTTATATATAGACACACGTAGTTTTCTTAAGTAAATTTAGACTTTAACTTCTTTTTTTATTCAATAGAAATAAATAGATTAATCCCCTATCACATTTTAGACTAAGTTTAAGAACTATTTTCGGATAGGCTCCGTTGGGTGCCTAACACCTTCCGCTTGGAGTAAATAAAACCCTTACCTAGAATCTCACTGGTTTAGCAGACTAATAGAGTTACGCATTTTCAAGACACATAGGTTTTCTAATAAATCCTTAAAATTAGGTGGTGACTCTGAACCTTTTTCTTAACCAGGTAGAAGAGCCGGAAGTTGTAAACTATTTGGAGTAGTTCAAAATAGGGCACAACAAATAGCTAAGTTCTAGTGTATTGATGCTTGTGAGCAGAGTTTTTAGGAGTTGAAAGACAGTCTGACATCTACCCTAGTACTAGCCTTGCTAGAGGGCTCAGAGGGCTATGTAGTGTATTATGATGCTTCGGGCATTAGGTTGGGATGTATTCTAATACATCTTGACAAGGTGATTGCATATACTTTGAAATAGTTGGGAAAGCACGAGAAGAATTACCCGACCTATGATTTAGAGTTGGCTGCAATTTTGCATGCATTTAAAATCTGAAGACATTATTTATATGGTGTTAATGTTGGCATCTTTACAAATCAGAAGAGTCTCCAGTATAGCTTTAAACAGAAAGAATTGAACTTGTGACAGCATCGTTGGCTTGAGTTGCTGAAACACTAGATATCCTGTATCACCTAAAGAAGGCTAACATTGGAGCCGATGCCCTTAGTCAAAGATTCATGGGCAGCTTGTCATATCTGAGGCTAGAAAAGAGAGAGTTGGCTCAAGACTTGCACCAATTGACTAGTTCGAGAGTCTGGTTGATGGACTCAGATGATGGTAGAGTCATGGTTCAAAATATTGTAGTGTCATCTCTAGTTGTGGAGGTGAAAGAGAAACAGTATGAAGATCCCAGCCTAGTACATTTCAGAGTCAAAGCTCAATAAGAATGGTCGTTGGCCTTTGAGATATCATAAGACGGAGTCTTGAGATTTGGAGGTCAACTATCTATTCCAGATGTTGCACGACTTCGCCAGCAGATCATGGCAGAAGTACATTATTCTCAGTAGTCTCTTCATTCGGGTTTGACAAAGATGTACCATGGTATAAAATAAATATATTAGTGGCATGGGATAAAGAAAGATATTGCCAAGTTCGTGGCACAGTGTCCCAACTGTCAGTAGGTAAAAGTTGAACATCAAAAAATTGGTGTGCTAATGTAGGAGATAGTAGTGCCTATGCAAAAATTGGAGGCAATCAACATAGATTTTGTTACAGTACTCGGCACAGTGTCCCAACTGTCAGTAGTAAAAGTTGAACAACAAAAGTTTGGCGGGCTAATGTAAGAGATAGTCGTGCCTATGCAAAAATTAGAGGCAATCAACATAGATTTTGTTACATCATTACACCATACCGGGTGGAAGTTTGACCCTATCTGGGTCATTATTGACAGGCTAACAAAATCATCCCATTCAAGACTATGTTCAGAGCTAAAGATTATGCTGAGTTATACATCAAAGAGATAGTTAGATTGTATAGTTTTCCAGTGTCTATTATTTCTGATAGAGGGATGTAGGTTACAACCAATTTCTAGAAGTCATTATAGAAGGGTTTGAGGACACAAGTTAATCTTAATACAACTTTTCATCCCTAAACAGATGGCTTGGCCGAGCGCACGATTCAGGTGCTCTAGGACATGTTACGTGCGTGTGTGCTAGACTTTAAAGAAAGTTGGGATGACTACCTACCTCTTATTGAGTTTGCATATGATAAAAATTACTATTTTAGCATTAAAATGTTTCCTTACAAGGTTTCATATTGGCGGCAATGCAGGACCCCTATTGGATGGTTTGAGGTAAGTGAGTCGGGTTGATTAGACCAGACTTGATACATCAGGATGAAGAGAAGGTTAGCCTTATTAAAGAGCAGTTGTTGATATCCCAAAGTCATCAAAAATCTTTCTCTAATATGCAACATAAATATTTAGATTTTTGCATTGACGACTTGGTATTTTTCAAAGTCTCGCCTATGAAGGGAGTTATAAGATTTGGCAAGAAAGGCAAGCTTAGCCCGAGATTCATTAGTTCATACTAGATTCTTCCGAAGATAGGCCGAGTAACTTATGATCTAGAGTTGCCTTTGGGTCTATAATCTGTTCATCCAATCTTCCATGTACCGATGCTACGAAAGTGCATAGGAGATCCTTCTCAAGTTATCCCAATTAAGGATGTTTAGATCACAGAGGAGTTCTCCTACAAGAAAACTCCAATTTTCATATTAGATTGACAGGTCCGCAGATTGAGGACCAAAGATGTGGCTTCTATAAAAGTCCTATAGAGGAACAAAAACATGGAAGAAGTAACCTGCGAAGCTGAGGATGACATAAAATTTAGATACTATCACTTATTTCAGACCCCAGGGTGATAACATATTAGCATAGATTACTATAGTTAATGTGAGATACCTATTTTGAGCTATACATCCTCTCTTATTATTGTTGTTGTGTTTGCTCGAGTGTTTACTTATCAAGCTATGCTATTTTAGTTGTTTATATCATCTTATAAGACGTCTAGGTTAGACTTTTCTATGTTTTAGGTTTCTATATGGTCCATATTACAGAGGAGACTCTGTCAAAATTTTTTGGTCAACTCCTAAAGACTTGACTTCATGAGGCTAGATTACATTTAAGGACGAATGTTTCTAAGGGGGGAGAATGTAACACCCCATATAATTTAGGCAATAAACCCATGCTTACGAGGTAGGACTAAGAGTTTTTAATACCATAAAAGTATGTATTATGATATATTCAAATCACTCAATGAACGTATGTTAAGATTTGAAGTCAAGCAAGTTGTAAAATAAAAATCAGCAAAAGTACGTAAATTACTTTAAAAAATTCTCTAAAATTTGGATTAGATGTCTCAGAAATTCTCTCTCTAATTTATCATTAGGAGACCTATCAAATTATAGTTCTATGAGTCTAGTTTCTAACGCACTAAACTATTTATCGATATGACTTCAAAATAGATAGATATTCACGTTTTTACGAGACTGCACAAGTAAGCACGTGGAGGCAGCCCTCATCTCGATAGAAAATATACGTATAAGACTTGGGTTATATATTTCATATCCAAACATTTCCCCAAATATTCTAGGTTGTCTCCCTCATGCTTTCTAGGGTCCCAAGGGCCATTGAAGGTGATTGCACCATTAAAACTCCTCCAAAATCAAGGCATAGATTGGGGTTGTCATGGAGAGTGACTAGCAAGCATTTGTTTCATCAATTTTGGCTCTAATTGCGAGTTATTCAAAGGAGAAGATTGTTGAGGAGACTGTTTATGATTTGTTTTCTCTTGTATATCATAAGGTAAAGGTTCATAACCCTCCCTCTATTGCTAATTTGGAAGTTATACGCTTATATCATTTATGGCTAGCGACGTCGGAAACTCTTTTTTGTTTGTTGAATTATGGACTATTTTAGGTAGCTTTGATGTTGTGTGATATTGGAGCTTTGTGTTGGAATTTATTATTGAAGAAGTTGATCGAGAATAGTCACGGTTTCAGATTATTTACTAGGTATGTTAAGGCAAAACTTCTTTGGCAAGATTCTTTTATCATATAGTCAATATGACTTATCTTTTATCATTGAAATACTTGTAGCCACGTTAGTTATCATTGATCGGATGTTGGAGTAATGTGTATACAATTATCTAGCTCGTCTGAAAGCGACGCAGAACTTATCATATATTTTGATTATCGCTTAATAAGCTATTATTAGGTTGTTGACTTATCGATTCCTTAAGGACTTGGGTTTAGCTACTTAGTATTACATATCGATATATGCAGCTTGCTAGCAAGTTTTTCGTGTAAACCAAGTGGTTGTGATGCCTATAACTATATACACAACTTTTTGTCAAGCCTTTGGCGTATCAAAATTCCTTTGGAGCTATAATGCTAGCTATAGTGCTACTCTTGTGTTGTTAGTTATTGTGAATGCCTATAAAGATATTGCGGTTAGCTGCTTAGAATTGTATCTTGACATTAGCATCTCTGTAATCATTATAGGCGTAGAAACCTTACAGATTGGTCACCTATAGTTATATCGCTCACTTACAAGATACTATAGTTGTTATGCCTTCATGGTGACCTTACTATTTATTAGCGATCTTATAGTTCGTTATGACATACAAATTATCGTACAGGTCACTTAGAGCCACACCTCTTGTTTCTAGGCTAGTTGTTTATATCTTGTCTTCATGACTATTTAGTTAGTTGTGGAAATATGAGATATGCTTTTCATATGCTATACAGGCTGCCCATGGGGCAAGTGTCAGTTATGCAGAATGCCTATGGGGCTATACTTCGCTTTCGGAGCGACATAATGCCTATAGGGGATTATGTTGAGGCCTGTAGAGTTATATTGAAGTCTAATCTTCTACAAACTTCTAGATTGCCTAAGATGGAATTGTTGATCCAAAAGGAGCCTCAGTTGGCTTCCACACATTCATTTGGGCCCCAAGTACCAGAGGTGCAGCTACAGGAGCAAAGGGGGCTTAAGATACAACTACAAAAGCCAAATGGACTCAAGGTACATACACAAGAGCCTTGTTTGCTCAGATGCAGGAGGCTACATACATAGATATATATTGCCTAAGTAGGCTATGTACATATACATGCTTCTTACTTAAGAAGGACTAGTTGCGGTTAAGTTACAGACTGTCTACGGGGCTACAATATTATTAATAGGGATATATAGATTGATATGCTTTTTCAAAGCTTATGGGAGCTTAGGTAAGTATTATTTGTTGGTTGTA
>JACEIK010003167.1:33225-43899 GCA_018107945.1 Datura stramonium
TATAAATTTTAATGTGCCAGGCGCCCAAACCCAGGCAGTTTTACAAAACACATAAAATATTTCAAAATTATTTTCCCATAAATTAGAAAAGCTATATACTCTCTCACATACTTTGGAGAGAGAACGCAAAACCATAAAGCAAAAGAAAAAGACCTGTATTACAGAAGGAAGAGTTTATATAGAAAGCGGCGCGCCGAAGAGAGAAACAGAAAAGCGAGTTTTTGCAAAGTTGCTAGCAGACATGGGAGCTCTGGCTCCAGTTTCTCATTGGATTCCTGAAGATGACCTTTTGCTTAAAAATGCCATTGAGGTATAAAACCACGGTGTCTGCAACACCCTGAATTTATATGCACGTATCTTTTTCTTGCTCTCTTTAATTTTGACTGTTTTAACACGTTTACTATTTATGCTTCTTGTGTCTTTCTCCCTCCTTTCAAACGGGCCAAATAGTTGGATACAGAGGATTCATACAGGGACACCCATTAGTTTGTAATTGAAGTACTAATAGCATTAGCTTGCTTTTTATGCTTTTTTTTTTGTCTCCATGAATTTATGCCTTCTATATATATTCTTTTCCGAGAATGTAAGGCGTCCATTAAAGCTCAATGGATACTGATGATTCATATAGTTCATCCCATCTATTTTAGGATTGAGGCTTGTAGTAGTACTTGTTTTAGCGTTTATTTCTCTGTTTCTAGAGTTTATTCTTGAAAAGTTGTTCTGGGGTTTGCTTACTCACCGACCCTTATGTTCTTCTCTTCATGCTTCTTGACTTTATAAGGAAAATAAAGGTGCTTTACAATATAATATTAGGTGGTATCTTGTAGAACTTAGTTTTGGATCTTCAAAGAGAGCTTATTTTTTCTATTCGTTTTGCTTCTCTTGCTAATTTTATTACGGTGATTTTGCTTTGTAGTTCCAAAAATCTTGAACTTATTTGTTTTCCTTGAAGTACTTGTGCTTCAAGATTCTTGTGTTCTCTTTGGGTTCAAGAGTGAGATAGTGACTTTTATGCTGGGATAATGCATGAAAATTTTATGCATTTTGTGTCTGAAGAAATTAGATTACAGTAATCAATAGAACTGGTACTTGGCATGGCCTTTTACTCTGCAGGAAATATTATAGGATATAACTTACTAGTGCTTGCTTATAGGACCGTTTGGCAAATTGTTAAGCTTTTTATGCGCCTTTAATAAGTCCAACTTTTCATTTCTAAGCACCAAGTCAGTGTCAAAAGTATGTAAAAGTTGTTAATATTACTCACCAAGTCATCCATAGTCCATCTATCAAGTTTGTCAGCTGTCTATACAGTATTCTCTCACCGCCTCGAAAGCATTAGAAGATCCTTTTTATCCATTGTTAAGCTGATAGGAAAATATTACTTATCTGGGTGTTACTGCAATGCTAGATTCGTTGCCTTCTCAGGAGATATCCCCCTCTTTTTCGGTATACAGAGCCCTTGTAAAGTGGCAGCACTAACTTAGTGCTCGGTTACCTTGATGAATAAGATCCTTGCTTATCAAGAACCAAAAAAGAAAAAGAAAAAAAAAGAAGTTATGCTGCTTGCTTATTATCTTAGCTTATTGAATTATTGAAAGCTGCACTAACAGTGAGCTAAACTGTTGCTCCGCTTCCAGTTAAATCCGATGTACTCTGATAATTGGTGGACCTCTGGGTCTTTCTCAATCAAGGACAGTAAACTGTTGGGTAGGGGAAGAACTGGGGGTTTCCAGGGAACTTCTATGGAGGTACTTATATTAGAGGAATGAAGTAATTGACTTGGTCATTCTTTTTGTGAGTTGGAAAATAGACGCATACTGTGTTAGTTGACAAGGAAGAAAGGATTTCCAATCTCAAGCGGAATGAATCATCGATTGGACAAACCTCTGTGATTGCTTCTCAATTTGTATAAACCAAGAGATAAAGAAGATGGTTCTATTTAAATTGCATTATGAAGTCCATGAAGTGATTAGATGAATAAAGGGAGCTTGCGTCCTTGTTTAGTTGATTTATAATTGCGTAATGCGACAAAAGTATACTTGGAGTTTCCTGATATGTCAGCTTTAGAAACCCCTTTCAAGAATTACCTTTGGTAATTGGAGAAAGTGCAACTGAGAATCAATAAGATATAAGCTTAATTAAAATAATCACCCAATTTCTTAGTTATAAATGTGCCATCAATTTTTCTTTTCTTATTTTCTGTATCAATAATGTTTTTCCTCGAAGCTCAGAATAAGTTTAAGTGGCGGGATCTACTTCCATCCTAGGACTATAATGATAAAAAAATGAGATAGCTACCTGTGCTGTTTTATTTTTTATACCCCCTGGCATCATAATAACATTTTCCCATCCTTCTTCAGGCCGGTGCTTCTTTGGAATCACTTGCAAAAGGTGCAGTTCAATTTTCGCAAAGATTTTCTGTTCAAGAATTGCAAGATCGATGGCATGCTCTCCTTTATGATACAGTTGTTTCTGCTGAAGCGTCAGCACTCATGATTGAGTTTGACCGCTCTGCATCGACACCGAAATGTAATAGGTTTGAGAATGCAAAGGAAAGTAAAAACTCTGTTCTGTTAAAGAGAAAAACTGAGAGCATCCGTTCATGTTACTATGCTATGCGTAAGAGGATCCGTAATGACCCATTTGACTCTATGGATATGAACTTTCTTGGTGGAGCTGGTGACAATGATGAGCCTCAATCAGTGGATTGTGTATTTCTGGATTCGACAAGAGATACCTTTGGTAATCAACAATCAAATTTTGGCGTAATACAAAATTGCATTTCTGAACATGGGTGTGGTGATTCCGTTTGTGCTAGTGATTGTGTAACTGCTTCTCCTAGTTTTCCGATTGGACTCCTCAATCACAAGGGAGATGTTCCACTTAGCAGCTTTAATGTTACTGAGAACTTTCCTGATGTTGTTGAAGAAAGTGTTGCCCTTGCTGAGAATCAAAGCACTGTTGGCGAATTGCGTGAATTGCCAGTTTGTGGATTATTTGAAGCTGAGGATTTAGAATCTAATTTGCCCATGAGAGATCAATGTGACGACAATGTGAGAAACTCTTCTGGATTTGAAAGCCGTGTCTTGAATTCCCCAGTTCTAGATTGTGGCTTAGCATTTCACGATATTGGTTATTCACCTACTCCACCTGAAATGCCAGATTGGAGTACAATTGGAGATATTGCCGTTCCAGCTCTGCCTGATTTTGAGGAAGAGCAGAATATGCAGAAGACATTTGTAGTTCCTATTGATGGCAATTCGAATAAAATGGATGCAGCAGAATATGGTGTTATAAGTTCAAACTCTGACTTGAGAGACCATATGTCATGTGATGAACTGAGAAATTCAGTACCTAGTACCGATGACTACTTAGCTGAGTTGTCAGAATCCTTGTTCAACTTTACAGATGAGGAAGAGCTTCTATTCATTGACCCTGATGGAAATGAAACGATTGATAAGTCTTATTTTGATGGCTTGAGCTCCCTTCTCTTGGATTGTCCTGATGGTGTGGGTGACATGCCTAACAAAGGTGTATTGGAGGCTTCAAATGCTCCAGATGAAGGGCTTACTATTCTTGACGGTGCTTGTCCCAGAGAATCCGGTGATAAGTGTGTGCACCATTATAGTGATAAGCCTCCAGTTTCCAGTTCAGAGTTTCAAATGCTATCTTCCGCATTAACTGTCAATCCGGCTTTTCCAGAAATGCGTGGTGGAGTTATTTGCTGCACATTAAGCACTGAAGACCCAGAAGTTCCTAGCAATGATGATGTTTTTCTTCCTGTTCTAATGCCGTCAACATCATTTTCGTCAGTGACACATTGGAAATATGATGAGACTTATCATCCATTATCCTCGTCTGCCAAAGATCTGTCAAATAATCAAAAAGCCAACGAAGGACGAGCTGTCTTGAAGAAAAAGGAACAAAATTGTCATTCAGAATACAGTAATTCTTTTCAGATGAATGAACCACCATCACAGGCAGAAACGTTCACTCGCGATCACAAAGTTAAGCATGAGTTGCCCAATGACAATAACCAATATGTGGTGCGGAGGAATCTGCAGACTTCTGATTGTCCACGGCCAGTCATTTCAGGAAACTTAAGTGCAGTAAATGTCTCTCAAGGAGATTTTAAAGAAAATATCGCAAAGGATGGACAGGGTAAAAATCTCAGTCAGATTTATGCTGCTGATGCCTCCAAGTGCTTGGACAAAAATGCAATTTGCACTAAGGAACATGACACTACTACCATCCTTCAAAAGAATGAACCTATACTTGCTGAAACTGTCCTCATGAAAACAACAATCCCTGAAGCAAGTGCAAACAATAGTTCCTCAGATTCAGAAGAGTTTCTTTATGAGAGCGATGAGGACATACCCTACTTTTCTGATGTTGAAGCTGTGGTGAGATCTTATTTTCTGGTATATGAACTTGTACACCATCATAGGTATTTGCTGACCTTAACTGGTTCCTTTCATCATCCTACAGATCCTTGATATGGATTTGAGCCCTAATGGCCAGGATATGTATTGTAGTAAGAGAGGTGGGTCCCAGTTTCATTACATTTATTAGGCTTACTTTTTTACTTCAATGAATTTCGATGAACAGCTTATCTAGTCTTTGATTATTTTGTTTCTACTGCACCACTTAGTGTAGTTTGTTTGAGTTACCTTTCTACTCTTTGACTCCCTCCATTTTTTCTTTGGCAGTTTTTTTGCTCTTTTTGGTAGTTTCTTTAGGAATAATTTTCAACCCTCTGTTGGTGCATAGTCTCTTACTATATGTCATCAGTTTTCTTTTCTTTGGTCGGTCTCTTTATTTTATTTTATTTTCAGTCAAAGAGTATCAGCGCGAAGATTTTATTAGAACAATCATCAGGCTAGAGCAGGCTGATCATGCTTGTAAACAGAGAATGATTGCTGCGCGTGGAGCATTTGCTGTTTTAATTGGCTGCCGCTCAAAGCATTTTATTAGAAAACCTGAGGTATGATAGACTTAACTCATTCTAACTCAGTTATAGAATACCTTATTAGACTATTAATAAATGCTTAACTATTGATACAACTTGTCTGATCATCTAATGTGTACTATCATATATATTCATGGGGATGTGTTCTAATAGGCGAGAGAGGGAGGTGAGACATTTTATGTAATATACAGGGGAGGTAGAGGCCCCGAGATGTGGGACACAAGTTCCATGAATTTTTATATTTTATATTTTTATAAATGGATAACATATTAAATATACAAAAAATAATTGAAACACATAAAAATTGTCACAATAAACGATCCACAAGCATTACTTACTGACCCACTGCAACCAACATTAATTATACTTTTTACTATTAGCGATTTGATATTCCAAGAAAATGCTTTTTTGCTATTTCATGTTATTATTCCAAGTTCCACCATAGCTTTGTATCCATTGAACAAAGCAAGCTAATTCAGTTTTTCCTACTTCCCCGTGTACTCTGGGACGTTCCACCCATTTCCCATGACTGAATTTAAACATTATTTTCTCAGTTCTCTATTTCGTTTATCTCAAAAATTTGAGACCACAACCAGAATGATCTTCCTCTTTGATTCACAACGAACCATCAAAACTGACATTCTCGGATGAAGTCGCAACATTAGCTGTCTTTTGTTAAAGATATCTTTTCTTTAGCTTTTATCACTTCTTCTTGATTCAAAAAAGGAAATGAATAAAGGTAAATTTCAATTTGGGAGAAAATATGTTGGATCTATGAGAAAAAGTGAACATGAATGGTCCAAATTTAATGCAAGCGTTTGGGCAACCTCCTCGCTCATGAGCCTCAAGCGTGCATGTGCGCACATTTGTGAGGTTAGAGTGCACACCTTTACATGACATGTACTCACCACAATCACCTGAATTTTGCTTACTTGTCCCGGAGAGTGTCTCCATGCACAATTAATATAGCTGTTATAGNTTCAATCTACATTTCTGTGATAAAAGAATTTCATGTTCTAGCCATACACCACAATCACCTGAATTTTGCTTACTTGTCCCGGAGAGTGTCTCCATGCACAATTAATATAGCTGTTATAGATCTATTACTTCTATTTTTCCCTATCCTTGGCTAAGCCAACATGGATTCCAAGAGATTGTAGGTCTTTAGGGACAATTTCCTTCTATGTGATTTTAGGTCTACCTCATCTCATCCCTTTATAACACCTTTACTTCACCATGGTTTCACAATTGCCAACCGATGCATCACATCTTTGAAAACTGTTAAAATATATGCATGTATATAGTGAAAGGATTAACTATAAATAGCGATCAGTGTGATAATGTTGATACACATCTTATTAATCCTTCCTTGTTTTTATTTGATGATGATAACGTAAAAAGGTATAGTGAGTGTTAGTATTATGAGTGAATCATATACTTTCTCAAAGTGCAATCGACATACGAGGCTAGTAGACTCCCTAGAGCAACAAAACCAGGGGTTGCTCCATAAAACTTCATCCTTAAGGTCACCATGGAGAAAAATATTCTTAATGTCCAATTGATAAAGAGGCCAATGACAAACAACTATGGATAGAAAAAGACGGATAAAAACTATTTTAGCCACGAGAGAGAAAGTATCATTGTAATCAAGCCAAAATATCTAAGTATACCCCTTGACAACAATGCGAGCCATAAGCCAATCAACTTGGCTGTCTGGCCAACTTTGTTTGCACAAACCCAACGGCAACTAACAATAGATTTATCTAAAGGAAGAGGAATAAGCTCTCAAGTAACACTTGCATGTAAAACAAACATCTTGTGAATCATAACTTGTTGCTCTCCTGGATGAGAAAGTGCTTCACCAGTGGACTTAGGAATATGGATGGAAACAGAGGAAAAAAATTATACAAAGGCATAATGGGGTGATGAAGTTCTCACGTCTTGCTATTTAATTCATTGGATGCCCTCATCTTCCGTTCACAATCAAATTCGTTATTGAGTATTGTTTACTCAATCCCCTCTGTACTCTCCATCCACGTGTCCTTGGGAGCACATGTTTTGTTCATAACTTAGCCTCTGGGAAAGATTCGTGCTCTCAAATGTGTCTTTCTTGGTTATTCTCGAGTTCAAAATGGGTGTAGTTGCTAGTCAACCAATCTTCATTAGTAACTTATGTCAGTCAATGTCACGTTTTTTGAGTCTCGACCTTTACATCTTCTAATCATCTTAATATCTCTGAGGTTTTACCTATATCGACTTTTGAGGAATCTATTGTATCTACATCTCCAGCCATAATGCCACCACTCTTGACTTATCATCGTTGTCCACTTCTAGCCTTCCAACATCAGTCCTAGATGATTCATATATTATGCCAGACTCTATATCTATTGCGAACTTGTCTCCTCCTAGTCAACCAATTAAACTTTGAAAAGGTATACAATCTACTTGTAATACTAAACTCCAATATACGTCTTTAAATTGTCATCATCTGTCATCACCCCGTTATGCTTTTGTATCATGTTTGTCTTCTGTTTCCATCCCTAAGTCTACTAGTGAAGCACTTTCTCATCCAAGATGGCGACAAGCTACGATTGACTAGTGGTACTTGGGAGCTTGTTCCTCTTCCTTTAGCTAAATCCTGTTGGTTACCGTTGGGTTTATGTAGTCAGTTAGTTCAGATGACCAAGTTGATTGGCTTAAGTCTCTTCTTGTTGCCAAGGGGTGTACTTAGATATTTGAGCTTGATTACAGTGATACTTTCTTTCATGTGGCTAAAATTACATCTGTCCGCCTTTTTCTATCTATGGTTGTTCGCCCAGGGCCTCTTTATCAGTTGGACATTAATCTTTTCTCCATAATGACCTTGAGGATGAAGTTTATATAGAGCAACCAACTAGTTTTGTCACTCAGGAGGAGTCTAGTAGCCTTGTATGTTGATTGCTTCAGTAACTCTATGGTCTGAAACAGTCTCCTCAAATTTGCTTTGGGAAGTTCACACAATAATTCAGGAGTTTGACATGACTCATAGGTCACTCTATGTTTCATCGGTATTCTGCTCCAATTTGTGTATTTATTTGGAATTTTGTTGATGATATCATTATCACAATAATGATCATATTACTAATTTGAAACATCTCTTTCAACATTTCCAAACTAAAGACCTCAATAGACTGAAGTATATTTTAGGTGTTGAGATCACTTAGTCCTCATCAGACATTGTTATTTCACAACAAAAGAATGCCTTAGACATTCTTGATTAGATGAGAATGACGTGATGTAGACCTATTAAAATTCCTATGAATCCAAATGCTAAACTCCTACTTAGACAGGCGGAGCCACTCAGTGATCCTGTAAGATATAAACGACTGGTGGGTAAGTTAAATTATCTCAACGGTGACTAGACCTGACCTTTTTTTATTGTGAGTGTCGTAAGTCAATTTATGGATTCTCCTTATGATAGTCATCGGGATGCAGTTGTCCCCATTCTGCAATATATAAAGTCAGTCTAGGCAAAGGACTACTCTTCGAGGATTGGGGCCATGAGCAGATCATTGGATATATAGATGCTGATTAGAAGGATCGTCTTTTGATAACCGTTCTACATTTGAATGTTGTGTTTTACTAGAAGGTAATTTGGTTCTTGGAAGAGTAAGAAACAAAATGTGGTTTGTTGATCTAGTGTAAAAGCAGAATATCGATCAATGGTTGTAGCTACTTGTGAGATAGTTTGGATCAATCACTTAGAGAAATGAAATGTGGAGAAATCAATTGAATAGAACTTGTGTTTGACTCTTCGTATTGCGTCAAATCTGGTATTTAATGAGAGGATTAAGCACATTGAGATTGATCGTCACTTTATTAGAGAAAAGATACTTTCAGAAGATATTCTTACAAAATTTGTGAAGTCAAATGATCAGTTTGCAGATATTTTCACCAAGTTCCGCACTTGTCCTTGTATTAGTTACATATATAACAAGCTCGGTGCATATAACTTATATGCACCAAGCTTGGGGGAGTGTTAGAATATTAATGTATGTAGTGTCCCAAATGGAAAACAATTATTATGTGTTGTGTAGAATATGACTCTAATAGGGCTCCTTGTAATAATGTACATACGCATCTTAATAATATTTCTAGTGTTTTTATCTCTCACAAAAATGTTGTTGAACATGTTAAATCCTCACGCATTAAAGACGTTCTATAATAAAGAATTTAGTTAGGGATTTTGAAAGTGAATTCTATTCCATGAATGTGATATTGTACCACTGAAACAGATGGAATATATTGCAAAAGTGGAATATGTCTATTGATCATCATATGGGTTTTGGTTGGACATCCCATTGTTTCGATTTAAGATCTAGGAGAATGCAGTGCATATAATATATGTGTGTGTATATATATATATATATTCTTAGTGGGTGTAGGACATGGGACCCCCATAATTTGTTTGTAAGATGAAATAAGGACATTCTTATCGACCCCATTGACTCTAGTTCTGATTTAGCGAGAAGGTGAAAAATACTAAATCTTTCTTCTTGGTTGGTGTACTAGGGCAAGGCAAATCCCAAACCCTTCACTAGCTAGATTAGCTTTCTCTCTTTTCCCGTATTTGTCGATTGAAAGCTGAGCGTACCAAACCATCTGAACAAAGTCCACTTGTCAAACGAAGAGAGTCAAGACAAGCTCAAGTCATCTAGGATAAGAGAAAGTCAACTGGCGGGTCGGAGAAGAGCCGGGAGAAAGGCTAGGGCCTTAATTAAGTACTAAAGTTGTTGAAGTAACTGGCTTCAGGGACTATCCATAATGGAATCATAATATATTATATGTATGTATTGTATGTATGTGTATGTGTTTATATTTATAGATGTACATGTCTCGGAGAGAGATGTAATCTAGGTTCGGTTGATGCTTAGTCCTAATCCATATTGGAATACAATGGTATAGGGATCCATGTGTAATTTATTTGGATAAACTTGAAGTTGACAGGATATTGACTATGGAAAAAAAATTCAAATCTCTTTTTTAGGTTGTAGACTAGAATAGATAACTTGTCTAGATAATTCTCATTTGTGAATCCTAGTAGTGTTGTCAAAGTCTCGCTTAAGTTTTGAATTGAGGCTTAAAACTGGCTAGGCGCTTCATCGTGCTGGGTGTAGGCCTCGACAAAAAATAAAGCCCACCTTTTACTTAAATTAGGTCTATTTATGAGACTTGTGAGCTCTATCATGAAAGGACGACATTAAGTAATAAACTGTCACGTTGATATGTATTCAAATCAAAGCTTCAAGCTTAAGCTCAAGGCAAAAAGGAGGATCAATCCAAATTCCACTACAAGATCTCAAATTTAAAGAACTATACAGAAGAAGAGGATGTTGATTCTGGAAAGTCATAGGAAGAAGAGTTTTGGGCTATAATTCGAGAGATACCCATAAAAGTCATCAAGCTATTTAGGAGAAGGGAGATGCTATGGAGGTTATGGTGTATAGAAATAGGAATCAAGATAGAGTATAAGAAAGTTGGGCCTCGTTTCTTTTTATTAAGATCAAGACGTCTGAACCTAAATGTTTTTTCTGAATGATTAAAATGTTGTCTCTAGATCTAAACACTAAATGGTTAAGATGGTTTGTTTTCCAACATCTGAATGTGTATAACTTATTTATTTGTAAACATAATAAATATGCAATTCAAATAAAAAGTAATTAAAT
>JACEIK010003167.1:65746-129808 GCA_018107945.1 Datura stramonium
CAAGGAAATAGTGAAGTCTTTTTTTTAAAAAATAATTATATTTACAATTTTATTCAACATGAAATGAGCTTAACAAAAGATAAAGTAGTCTATCAACATTTCACGTTGAAATTTTGCCTAAAAGCTAAACATTTAAGCTTCAAACCAGATAATTTGACATGCATGCTTCTAGATGCACTCATGCTTCTTTCTGATTACTTGTCTTTTTTACATTTTCCCCGGTAAAGTTGGAGCCATGAATTGCTTACTTAGGTTGATCAGGTATATCATATTTTTGATGAAAAATTGTACTTTTAAGCCGTATTATCAAAGACGAAAAACGCAAAAACGCTCTAAGATTTGTTGGAGCTTTAAGCGTAAAAGCGCAAATTGAGTGTGAGCTTAAATAAAGAAAGATGCAATTGGGGAAAATGTACCTAGTCCAAGACTAATAATTATAAGCAAGAATAACAAATATGAGACAAAGAAATTGTACACAGATCACGATAAAGTGAAATATCAACTGTTTAGTGTTGCCACTTCAGGATTACGTTCATTTGCAAAGAAAAGTACTTTTTAGAGCCTTGATGGCAATACTGAAGCTTAGGATAGGCGAGGTGAAGCGCTCAACATGTTTTGCATCTTGCTTCAGGGCTTAAGTGTGCTTTAAGGGTCCTTTGAAACCATTGCTTTTAAGTCCCTCAAATATCAACAAAGTTTAATTTTGGTCCTTGTAATTTTTGGTTAAGTACGTTTAACCTTCAATTAATTGATTGATGCACTTTTGATTCCTCTAAACATGGATCTTCAGAAATTTTAATGAATTATTAAGTGTTCAAATCATTTAATTATCAATATTTTATGCTAATTCATTATTACTCAATATTTGAAGGTAATATAGTTCTTTTGATAATGTAAATGTCACATGTTCCTAGAGAACCGGAATACACATTCTAATTGATTAAATAGTAAATATGCTTAATCAAATACTACAAGGACCAACATCAAAATTTAACTATAACTGATGGACCAAAATGCAATTATCCCTATTTTTTAAATCCTAGAAACAATTTCATCCTTGTATTCCTGCAAATATGATGTACAGTTATGAGTTGTTGGACTGACACATTTATGTGAATTGCTTGATTAGGCAACTATAAAGATGGACATGCATGGACTATTCCATTTGCGGAACGTTGGAAAATTTCCAATTCATGTGAATGGCAAAGAAGTACTTCCAAAACAGAGTCTAACCCTCACTTCTGGTTCCTTCATTGAGGTATGCTCTTATTTGACACAAGATTAACTAGTCAACTATCCTGGTTAAGGTTTACAAATTTTAGTTTGGTACTTTTAAAAGTGTTTCCTCCTTTCCCCTCCGGAGCCCTGAGATCTTGATGACAACTGAAGCCAGCTCTAATTTCATGTATATCTTGCATCAGTTTTCCAAGCAAATTCTGTATTGTTTCCATCATTGATGAGTTACCTATCGTATCAGCTTGTTCTTTAACTTAGCTTATCACATGACCTAGTTAATTGCTATTTTTATCATTTTATGAGACTCATTTCTAGTTTGGGACTAAAAGGTTATGACTGAGTTACCTAAACTCAAGCCTAGGTAATCATTCCTTTTTGATCAAGTATATCAAACCTAAATCATTCTTTTTTTTTAAAATCAAGTATATCAAGCCTAGGTAATTATCTGTTGGTTCTTATTGGAACCGGGATGATCGCTTTAGAACCGTTTTGTCACCCTTATCCTTTTCTTGTTTCAAAGAACTACAGGTCAGTCCTCTGTAATATTGAGTTTATAGGTGGACATGTGGAGTTGTTTGAGCTTTTGCTATTTCAAGTGAAAATTACTTCGTCGGAAAAGAAAATTTTCCAATCAATGAATGTTTTATGTTGAATTTGTTGCTGTGGTTGGAGGCTAAACTTATGGTTCTGATTTTGAACAATCTGCTAAGTCACGTGTCCCCTCTCAGTCAGATGCAAGTGACTGCAAGTTAACTTTCATAATTCTATTCAGCGTACAATTATTTTTGTAAGTCCATACCATAATAGATAAATCATTAGTGAGTAAGACCTTACCTTTTCAGCGATGAACCACTCCAGCTTGAGAGACAGAAAGTGTAGTGTGTATATACAGAGTGAGAATGATAGTTCATAAGATTGTGTCTTGAATATATAATCTCTGGTTTATACAAAATGAATTTCTGAAATTCCAATTCTGATACTCCATGTTTATATTTTGGTTTGCACATTATTTGTAAACATAAAATAATGCATATATTGGAGTGGAAAATATTCTTTATAACAAGATTATATTGTGTGAGAGTAGCTACATACATATTGAGAGAAATGCAAAGGAGTTTCCTCTTCTTTTTTTTTTTTTTCAAAAGAAGAGAGAAATGTAAAGAAGTAAAGATATATTGCGTAGTATAGCGGAACATGTGGACCAACAATAGTATCCCACTCAAATTGCCTAACAAGGCCTCTGATAAATCATTCAGCCCAATGCTTGCATAAAAACCTGTTGTTTGGCAAAGGCTAGAGAGGGATAGCCCATTGGAAAGGATCTTTAACCTCCAACCACGTTCACCACATGGGGAAGCAGGAAAGGCCATTGCTAGCCCTTGGGCATTTTTTCCTGTCGAAGTTATTGTGCGACAGTGGTTGGCCTTTGGTATTTAATGTTGACTTTTGAGATTATATAACTGACAAGCTGAAAGACACAAGTAGAAGTTTAGTTTTTTTTGGACAAAATGGCATTATGCATGTTGAATAATGTTTTTTTTAATCTTTTTTCTGTAATGTACATTGAGGATGTGTACAATGTTTTTAACCCAACCGAGGAAATTGCAGGTAAGGGAACTTACATTCACATTTGAGATTAATCAAAGTCAAGTAAAACGATATGTGGACATCCTGAAGGAAAGCCAAAGTCATGATATCAAAGCTTAGAACAATTCTTGACGATATTAAGCAAAGTCAAGTAAGAAAGTGCTGTCTTTTATCGTTGCACTTTCTGGATACTTTGTAATATATATGTATTCCCTTCTTTTCTTTCATTTTGTTGTTTTCGTTGAATCCTAAAGATGAAAGTCTCAGAATTTTGAACAGTTTCCCGTTTTCATAATATGACTCATTGCATCTCATCAAGGGGCTCTAGCCTTTAAGTAATAATAATTTAACTAAGGGAATTTAGATGAATAAATTAAATTATGGGAAGTTTCTAATGACTTGTACTCTTACTATGTTTGCCTACAACTTTCAGCTAGAAAGGCGGAGCGTTTTTACCTAATATAAGGAGAGAGGTAAGCTTCATGGATTTTTTTTATTTTTTAATAATTTATAAATTAACATAATAAAAATAAAATTATATAAAAAATTTAAAAAATATAAAAGTAATATATATATATAATTTTATATATGTATTTTTTTATGTTTTTAAAGTTATAAGTTAAATATTTATTATACTATTCTACGTTAATATCTTTATACAAGTTTTGAAATTTCAATTGCTGCAGTGAGTCGCAATTTGTATTGATGCTAACATTGTTCGATAATTATTAATTATATGATAATTTTGAAAGCTATGAAATTTTATTTTAAGTCTTTTTTTAAAAATTGTATGAAAATTTTCCTCTTTAAAAACTATTTGAAAATAATCTGAAAGAAAAATTAAAATAATTTTTAAAAAATATAATCAATACATATTTGATAATATGAGAAAGTATGATAGGAAGAGTATGTTTCTCCATTTAGAATCAAATTTAATTGGTATGCTTCTTCTATTATGACCAATTTAATTAGATACTTTCTCGATTGTTTGTAATTCAATATCACATTTTTTAAATGCTTTTCCAAACACCTCCTCCCCCCTCCAAAGACAAAAAGATAATAGAAAAGTATGAAAGAGAAAAGAAGAAAAAATAATTTCTTTTTTCTTGAATAATGTATTATAGATGAAATATATTATAACAGTTGAGAAATACCGAAAGTATAATTATATATTTTAAATTTAATAAAAATTATATACTAATAAAATATTCAAAAATCCATAATTAAATCATAATTAAAAAAACAAAAAAAACCTTTTTAAAAAATAAAATACAAGGTTACGTCTATATAAATAATATTATAAGTTGGCAAAAATATTATGTACGGTAAAATCTTTATACAAAGTGTCAAATTTTGATAAATATAATAAAGTGGTAGAGAATTCTGAAATATTAATAAGATCTTTAAAAAAAAATTAAATTAAAAAAGTATAATGAAAAATAAAAGTAATACTACCTCTATTTTAATTTGTTTTCTTGCTTTTCTTTTAGTTTGTTTAAATTTAGATTCTTTTCTATTTTGACTACTTTTTTAATTTCCAACTTTCAACGTGTATTGAAGACCACAAGATTTTACATATCTTTAGTTTAATTTAAAATCACAAAATTTAAAAGTCTTTTTTACTTTGTTAAATTTAGTGCCAAATTAAATCGGACAAATAAATTAAAATACGAATTATAATTTAACTAATTTCAAAAATTTATAAACTTAAAATTAATAAAATATTACAAAAATAATTTTATATTTTCATTTCTATTTTTTAAATATTTATAAAATGAGTAGTTAACGATGGAAATCGTAAAATATTATATAAGAAATAAATAATTATTGAAAATCCGTGCACTTCCCCACGAAATATGCAATCTAGTATATATGAGAGAGAATTGATTAGGATTATGAAAATATTGATTCAACCATTGACTATAATAATTAAATTGCTTCATGCAAAGGAAGATAAAATTAGACTTAAAAAAGTATGGGGTTAAAATTTGTCAAACAACTGAAGAAACAAAACAAGCTTAGAAATGAAGAAGAGACGGGAGAACACCGTCAGTGTTGATTAGAGGTAAGTGACAAAGAATGATAATATATTTTTGTTTTGTAGTGCGCAGAATTAATTAGATGCGTTTTGTTTGAAGTTGATAAATTTTAAGTGTTAAAAAATAGTGTTAATAATTATTTTCTTAAATAAAATAGTTACGTATTTGAATAGAAAATGCTTGGAACTGAAAAAAGTTGATGAGCTTTTATTTATTTTTAAATTAAAATATTCTGAATTTTATCCAAAAATATAAATTTAAAGAATATCTTTGTGAAAAAGGAGAAGCATTTCGATGACTATAGGGTGAAGATAAAGTTGACAATTTTGTTTTGGAAAAAGATAACTTGGAAAATAAGGAAAAATAATCCCAAAATCAAATAATAAGTATCTTGATCAATTAAAAATGTTTTCAAACAGAAAAAGTGAATTTGAGATAATTGGCTTATACTGGTTTCCTTCGTTTCAGTTTCTCAAATATTTTGGATATTTCATCAGGCGTAGATAGGCTAAAAAATATTTATAAGACAGTTTGATCCTTTATAAGCAATTGGTGAAAACAAAGAAATAGAATAGAAATGAGAATTAAAGAATAAAGATATTGATTTGAAGTTTTTAGAATTTAATAAGAAATTAATTTTTCTATATTTTTTATATTAAATAAAGTTATTCAACAATTTTAATTTTAATTTGGAGAAGATTTCTGGAGGTTATGTGGAAAAATCTTAGCTCGTTCAATAACTAAAGGTACACTTAACTAAAGTTCCTGTACTTTTTATTCCTTAATCTTTCAATTGTGTTTCACATCTCATCGATGCGCAAGACCTTTTTTTATAGGCATAGTAAATGCATGGCAGCTGGTAAGATTTTCAAGGTAAACGGTGAGAGGGATGACCACCCACGTCGGTGGTATGTTCTATACATAACACTATTTACAGCATTCACCTTGAGTGTTCATATAAAAATTTTAACATAAAAAAAAGTGTGCATAATTATTTATAATATGTATTATTGCTGCCTTATTAAAAATTTTATTAGAAAAAAATTTAATGGGACAAAAATTTTATTTTTAAAATATTTTATTTAAATATTGGCGTAAGTTGAGTAAGCACCACTACCTATATATTAATAATCAAAAGGAGAACACATGAAATTGGGGAATAAAAATTCTATCCACCACAGCTTGCAAAGAGTTAGAAAAAGCTACTCCACCCTATACAAAAACTTCTTGTCCTAACTTGAAGTTAATCCTTTGTTCGCTATCCATCTTCAAGAGTGTTCTCACCTCGGTAGGGAGGTTGATAATATTGGTGAAAAGGCTTTGGTATCTTCGTCAATTAAGCTCCAGTTAGTCAAGGAGTCTACAACAGTGTTAACCTTTCTATAGCAATGGGGGAAAAAAACTGTCTCCAATCTTCCAATCTTCCAATCTTATCAATAATATGACACAACTCTTTAGGTGTGGGCGTCTTTTTAATAGAGTTGATCGATCATAGAGTCGGATACAATAATCACCTTTAGGATCTCATTTGTTGATGCACCAGTTCATATAATAATAGAAAAATTATATACATATTTTACTCTCTCTAATAAAACATCACTTAATATTTCGAGAAACGATTTTTAATCTTTTATGACTTCTCAAATGTTGAAGTTCGCACTACCTTAGCAAACATATCCATCAAATTATCATTTGAATGATCTTGTTAAACATCTATACCATTCTTTCTAAGATGATTAGTGAAAAAGAATTTTGGTGAAATGTGTTCTATTCCGTCTTCTTTAATGTATCTCCCTCCTACTTGAACTATGCATGCTACTTGTCTTCATATAATGTTATTGAAAAATTCATTTTCAAAGAAAAATCACATGTTTTCGAGATGTCAACAAGTTGTTGATCTCAACAAACGCATTCTCGACTTATTTCATGAATTTGACACAATATATCTACATGATTTAAAGAAGTAGCAATCATAGTTTGTTTCATTGAACATTATGATATAATTGTACCTCCACATGTAAATAAATTACATTTCTGAGATCGACACTTTATGTAGATCAGAAAAATATCTTACATCTACATAACCAATCGGTTGTGAGTTGGATACATTTAAATAAAATAGTCTCATGTCAATGGTTCATCAAATATATCTGTTCATGCATACTTAATACCCATTCCCTCCACCCTGTCTTCTCGTTGGGTAATAACTAAATCTTGCGAATAAGCTTAAAGAGAAAACTATATCTAATCCAAAATTATTGGCAAGATATATTAATACCTTAGTTGCACTAAGATTTGGTATTTCAACACCAGCAACTTTCATTATTTTCATAAGGTAGAATGAATATTTATTAATATCAGCGAACTCACAAACATCGGATACACTGAATAGATGTGCTTTATTCCATAAATCTCCTTAAAATATTTTTGGTATATATTAATTGATGGATAAATATTTTTATTTGTAAACATGCTTAATTTATAGTCCAAGAAAAATCTTTCATTTCATAATTTTTCTCGAAATATTCTGCTTATTTTGAAAATACTTTGAAGACTTAATAACATTAAAGTCATTGGCATATCTTTTTTTTATAAAACCAAATATGGGCTCCGAGCCCTTTTATTTATAAGACAATCTGCTACAAGAAATCAAGAAAAACAAAAAAATAGAAAAAATTAAAATTTGTTGCCCCAACTGTCTCGTGCGGCCCCGAGCACCACAACAGTTGTAGTAACTAGTTTGGTCCTTTAGAATGCCAAACAATTCCCCAAAGTTAGGGTTTCCTAATTAGTCCATTGTGACTCCTTTTACTCTCTTCAATTCCTCTTTCTCCAGCTCTAGATAATCAGTCATACTCCTTTGCTCAAGAAGCTGGTGTCGCCTTGTGCCGGTGCAAAGGAGTGAAGTACTCTAGCTACAAGTCCTTTAGATCTTGAAGCTCACCCCTCTATTTGTCCTTTCAAGTGGAGTTCCGATGGGTTCTGTTGGTAGCCGAGGTGCCCCATCACGCATCTCAATATTTTTGTCAGTGAAGAAGAGATGGGAAAAATGGTTGCTCCATCTCTCCTTTGCTAGCATGACTCTTCTAGTACCAGGTTCTTTCTAGAAATATGACTTGTGTGTGTCCTCCTTTTCTTTGGTGATCTTTTTGTTGACTACCTTAGATAGCTCTAGGTAGTTGTACTTACAGTAGAGACTTTCTGTAAGCTTACTGAGTTTTATGAACTATGTTGATATATTTTCTTACAGTGCGGAATGTTGTTGATTCTCCTCATTTTTAATCCTCAAAATGTGGATTTTGTTCTTTGTTCGTGCTTAAAATTTTGCTTTCCTCTTGCTTGAAATTGTTGATAACTGTTACAAATGCTTCGGACTCCCTGGTTGAGTGCATTATTAGCTAAATAATCTGCTAGTTGATTTGCTTCCCTGAATGCATGGTGGATCTCTATATGCAGCTGTGTCATCATTTGATCTATTGTCACTCTATTAACGACCGGTTCCCAAGGTATATCATTCCTTCCTTGGCATTTTTTGAAGACTGAGGAGTCAGTCTCCAAAAAGTATGGTTTTCTTAGGGTGGTGCAGTACTTCAATCCATGCCATATTGTTGTCACTTCAGCATGTGTGTTTGTGGTGATTTCTATCTCCTTGGCTCCAGCATAAATCAAGTCTCCGCTAAGTCTCTTACACAAAATCTATGCACTCACTCTAGGTTGACCCTACAAGCCCCATCTGTATTACATTTCACCCAAAGTGCCTTAAGGACCTCCCATCTAACAATATTGAAAAACAGGGTTGGATTATATGCTTTCAAATAATTAACCATCTTATCTCACATGTGAGGAACAATCATCAAGGGTGCCCATGCTTTATCATCGATGAGCAGTTTGTTGGCAAAGCATAAATATTCTATGGAAATTCACATCTTAGCATGTCTCCTTGCATTTCTCCTTTTTCTGGATTCCCACAAACAATATGTGGAATAGCTTTCAAAACTCCTTGAAGCTTTGGTGATGCGTTATCCCACCACTTTGCTATGATCTGGTTAAATGCATTCCCTCCATATTGATACTTTGTACGGATAATAAGCTGCTCCCATAGCTTTTGAGCTATGACTATTAGAAATAATTTCAGTGCATAGTTTCCGGTGGTATCCCTCACAATAGTAACATCTGAATGCCATCTATGCATTCATTAAGGAATGTCATCTATAGAAATTATCCTCTTCCACACTCTCTACCTAAGCAAACATATCTTGAAAGGTAGCCCATTTATCCAAATGTTATTCATCCATCCCTCTTCCTTTCTTTCACTCCTCATAATGCTATAGGCAGATTTGACTGTGAACATGCCCTTAGAGTTTCCCATCCACAAAGCTTTATCCATTTTTGCATTGTCCTTAGGTCTGATGTTGTCAACAATATGGTTAGTCATCTTCTCGGTCAGCTTACCCCTAAGTTTTTGTCTGTCCCATACTCTATTGCTGATAAAGTCTTTAACCTCCATTTCCTCATTTTCCTTACTGAGTTTTTCAGTGAAGTATAGTGCCCCTTGCTGTGTTCAGTTGTCAAATCAAAAACTTGCATTACACCTGCGTTGATGCACCACCATATCTCATGTTCTACTTCTTCTCGACCTCAATCATCTTTCTCCAAATGTGTGATGCCCCTCTCCCATGTGCTAATATTTAGTGAACCTTTTGCAGTATTTGTTCCAGATGTAAGTGCTCCATAGTGATGTGGACACTCTGAAGTTCCACCATAGCTTAGCAAAGAGTGCCTTAGAAACATCACATGCAATGATGTAAGCCATTCCTCCTTCATTCCTTGAATATCACATCTCTTCGCAAGAAACCCAATGTCTTCCTTTTACTCCTCTATTTCACTCCAAAGAATTTAGCCAGGATCTGATGAATCTGATCAATTATTCCCTTTGGTGAATTCATGGAAACCAATAGATATATATACATTGATTGAAGAACATGGGATATTAATATGAATCTCCCTCCAAAGGATAGGAATTTATTTTGCCATAACAGCATCCTTCTTGAGATTTTCTTTATCAACTCCTTAAAGTGAGCCTTTCTCTTTCTTCTATAATTGCATTGGATAACCCAAATATGTGAAAGGGAAACTCCCTTCATTTATGCATGTCCACTTTTTCAATTTATGTCCCACTCCATGGGTGTTTTCCATAGATATAGAAATAACATTGTACATTGATCATTTTCCCCGATACCTATTTATACTACGGTAGAATCCTCGCCATCTTTCTTTACTAATTTCTGATACGGGCGGAAAGAATTATATCATTTATATATGACAAATAATTAATTTTTGGACTCCATTTTGATATTCTATATCCTTTGAAATCTACATTTTCATGTTATTTATTCAATCCCCTTTTCAGTACTTCAGCGACAATAATAGACAGTGTGGGAGACAAGGGTCCCTGATTTTAGGCCTCTAGTGGACTAAAGAGCAAGTTGTCCATTTATTAATACTGAGTACCAATTATTGGATACCAACCTCCATATATCAATTATGATCTATGAAAATCAACTTTCTCAACACCTTTGTTAGAAAGCAGAACTCTATAATAGGCCTTAGCCATATCTGGCTCACCACTACATTGTGCTACTTATTTCTCTGTTGATGTCCCTTATTATTTCCTGGGCTAGTAATAAATTCTCAGTTCTCCCTGCCTTTAACAAGGTCGGTCGATTTTAAAATAATATGTTGTAGACATCCATCATTCTCATGCGGCATCCTTGATAGAATCTTTTTGTAAAACTGCTCAGGCTTATAGGCCTAAGATCTGCAAGGTATTCACATTGTCCTTCTTTGGAATAAGAATCTACATATTTGTGTGAGCTATGAATCTTGGTATCTCATACCCACAAAGAAAGTTGTCACCATTTTGATAATATCCGGTCAATTATGTAGCACTCTTGAAGAAAGCTCTGAGGAACCATCTGGCTCACTTGTACTATCTTTGTTTAAAAAACCACCTTTCTAATCTCCTCCATGGTTGACAACCTAGTCATTCCTCATTCGATCTGTGATATTGGCTAGAATAATCTCCAACATGCCAAATTTTGAGCTTATTGTCCTTCCTTGAATTGCTCAGTAAAGAAGGAAATAGTTGCAACCTCTATATCTTTAGTGTTATTTACCATATATCCATTTCTTGCTTGGATTTCCCCATTATGTAGTTTTTTCCTTCTCCTTTTCACACAAGAGTGAAAAAATTTGGCATTCTTATCCCTTCTATAAACCATCTCATCCCTACCTTTTGCTTTCAGTATTCTTTCTCTATGTATCTGTACCTTTTCAACTCTGCTTTTGCCTTTTTCAGTTGCATCCTATTTTCTTGTGTGGATGAATTTCCAAGCGCCTCCTTTACTTTGTGTGTACTCAAGAGTGGCAATTTCTGAAAAAATATTGCCAAAAGTTTTCTTGCTCCAGATTACTAATGCCTTTTTCACCTAATTTATCTTGGCCTTGAACTCAATAAAAGGGTTCCCTGCAAATTCCTCCTCCAATTGTCCTTAACAAGCTTCTTGGGCGAGGGTGTTTGACCCATAAGTTAAGGAATTTGGAGTCTAATGAGAATCACTTCCTACATGTTGCATCTAACATGTAGAGGTGCATGGTCTGACCCTTACCTTATCATATTTTGAGCCTCACTAGACGAAGCTAAATCAGAAAAGTCTGATTTATCAATACTCTGTCCAGCCTTTTGAAGATCTTTGTCCTCCTCTATCCTCCTATTCCACCATATGTATTTACTACATGTGGTTTTCATCTCCATAAGCACACAATTTGTGATGCATTGGGCAGTACATGCTTCACTCTGCATAATCGGTAAACCCCAAGCTTTTCTTCATTGATTATAACATTAGAGTCCGCTTACTATCATGAACTTTGATGCTCTTCGACGAGAACCTCCAAGTTATCCCATAATTCAAGCCTTTCCATTGCAGTGCACCTTGCATAAATTGCTATAATCATAAAGTTCCTATTACAATAGGAAAAAAAATAGTTAGTTCTTGTATAGTGTCCTTCACCACCTGTCCATGCCATTCATCCCTCCAAACACTCCCATATTTTGGCTGAACAATTTTAATTCCTTGCTGGAAACCCAACTTCCTCTTGTACTGCTCTAACTCTTCAGGTCCTTGAAAAGGCTCTATAAGAGTTATGAATGAGTAATGAAGTCTTCTGTTTAGATCAATTAATCTCTCAAAAGCATTTTGAATTTTAATTGATCTTATGTTTCAAGAATAATATCTTGTCAATCATTGATCACTCTGGCTTGCCTTTCCTTACTAGTCCTTAGTTGAACCTGCAAAGGAAAGGCAGATTGCCCTATTTTGCCTTTTTTTGGCTCTGTTCTTCATCTCCTCCCTCCTTCTTGGTACAAATCCCACACTTACCTTTGCATTGTCGTGTGCCTTCATCTCCTCATCCTTCATGCTCTTGAATTTGCATTTTCTATTTTGGTGTAAGTTCTTATAAATCTGGGATTTCTGCCACCACCTCTCTTGCAATGGTATTGATGGATTTTGGTATTTCCATATCTTTATTTTTACCTTGTGCTCCTTGTCAATCTCGTCAATTCTTCTTTCTCCATACTAATGCATTTCTGCTACTACTTCTTTAGCCCGCGCTTTCAACGTTGCAATCCTTGAGATGCCTGAGAAGCTGTTTCTCTCACTCCTTGTTACCCCTACCACGCTATTGTGATTGGTGTCTTTTGTTCGCTGATTTGAACTCTGTTCTATTCCTTATATTTTGCTATATTTTGCATATTTTTTTGTCCCCCATCTCCTGTTCATGTTGCTTCAATACTTCAACTAATTCATGGTTTTTAGCTCTTTAGCTTATTCTTTTGACTCCATTTTTGCTCCCTTTTCACCCACCTTGACCTATTCCCCTCCACCTTTATTTCCTTTTTGGTTTAGAATCCCCACTACTATATATCTTTGTTCCCCATCCTCAGTTTGGTATGTGTTTTAATCGTTCCTTCGCTTCTATCTTTGCTTCGTTCTCCTGTACAGTCTCTTATTGCTTACACCATATTATTTGATTACAAGTGGATTAGGATGTGGCATTCCTGTTCATGATGCACTTAAAGTTTATAATTTCTACAATATTTGGGAACATGGTCATATTTGATCCTTATCCACTTCTCTGCCACTTCCCTATTCTGCCTTCTCCTTACCTATGTTGATCCTCTTTGAGAATTCTCCTAACAGTTTCATCTCCATCTTGACTCGTACACAACTCGAACTTGTTTGATGTTTCATCGCAGATCCACTGTCAGTGGCTTTCCAGTGTGGATGAGAGAGAAAACTAGCATCTTTAATAAAAAAATTTGAAGGTAGGAAAAGGAAAAGAGATCCATGCAATTGTAGTCGTGTTTCTCCTCCGGATCAAATAAAGGATCCCATTAGGGTGCGTATAGGATTAGATCAGTGACGATGAGTTAAGTAAAGGCGAGGTTTTTGATAGCAGAATTGACATAACCCTCTATTAGATGCTCTTCACATGTACCTTGACTTAATAGTCTTTCATTGCATTCTCCTTTTAGTTCACATTTTTTGGAAATTATATTTCTCGGATATTGGATATCCAAGCCACCCATATGAAAACTTTTCCTATGATAGAACGTAAATTTTTCTTGTAAATCATATGTGTCACCTCTTCTTCCTCCATATCACCCACTTGGCTCTCCATGTAAGTAGGTTACTGGCTTGACCGAAATGGACTTTGTGACAACCCAGCTTCACGGTGGGCGTAATTTGGATGCGTAATCTAATTGTGGATTGTATCGTTTGAGATTGACCAACCTCCAGTGGAAACTGACCCACGACGAATGGTTAGCCATGACGCAGCGCTATAGGCAAACTCGGGTTTAAAACAACGTTTTTAAAGAGTATACCGGTGTTTTGTGGTTACGTCATTGACATATCTCTATAATTAAAGAAAAAAGCCTTCTTCTTATGATAAGTAGCAGCTAAATGGACATTATTTTTGGGATAATACTTCAAAAATTTAGAAATTAGCAATTATTTAAATAAATTAATAAATAGAATCTTTAACAAACACACGTTTTATGGCCCTTTTAAGGTTAAATTTATTTTAGTTAATTTATATATGCAAACACACGTTTTATGGCCCTTTTAGGTTAAACTATTTTGATTAATTTATATATGCAAACACACGTTTATGGCATTTTCATTTCTTTTATAAAAATAATTGATTTATTAAATTTGTAATTATAAAATACATATTTAAAATATGTATCTATATGTATATATTAACTATCCATAAAAAAAAAAAAAGAGAATATATAATATTATGATGCCAAGTGTGATGTCTTAAATGTCTCATATTTAAAATAGAAAGATTTTTTTTTTAAAAAATTACCAACCCAAAAAAAAAGAAAAAAATAACATAATTATCCATAAAGCAAAGTATTTACGTGAGAGCCACCTTTTACTTTGATGTCCTCCATAAAATGTTCCTTTGCGTTGGTTTCTTTTGGGCAGATCTCATGATCATGTCGGCCTTTGCGACTTTTTTCTTTGTCTTAGTTTGTCATTTATCGTGATATTGGCACATTTTTTTTTCCTCTCTTTTCTTTAATTTCTTTACTACTTTTCAAGTTAATTTAAGTTTTGTAACTATTTTTTTCATTTTTGGGTTTATTTTAAGGGGATTTAAAGGGATTAAACGGTTTAAATGTGATTTTTAATTTTATATATAAAATTAAAATATTTAAAAATTAAATGATTTGATCATAACAAGAAGTAATTTAGAAAAAAATGCTAAAATCACTAGTTTATTTGTTAAAATTAAAATTAATAAAAAATATAATTTTTTAAATTTTTTTTATTACTTTTCAAATTATTATTCTTTATTTTTTTCATCATAACCTAATTATGCTCAAATTTAGATCCTTTCTCTTTTCCCCCTTGTTCGGTTTTTATTTCTCTATTCCTTTTCTTTCTTTTTTCTTTTTCTCATTTTTTCTTTATTCCTTAAAAATCTTTTTCTCTTATTTTATTCATTTTTTCTCAAATCATATTATTCCTTATTTATTTTTCACTAAATTTAATTTCACTCTCTCAAATTTGGTTCCTTTCTTCTTCTTTTTTTATTTAATTTTTCTATTTTCTTTTCTTTTTTTAATTTTATTTTATTCTTTTAATTTTTTATATATAATTCTTTTTAAACTTTTTCTCATAATCTAATTTCATTTATTTATTTTTTATTCTTTTTCTTTATTCTTGTTTTAAAAGTTTTTGATTTCATTGAGGTCTCTTCTAGTCCTTCAGTGAACACTCTTCGGTCCTTCATGATACCATGCTAGCATATCTATCTACTGGTATGGTATTATGGAGGATACCATTAATTCAATATGAGACACTACTCGAGTCCTTTATTATACTATCCGCAGTATATCTATATATTGGTATGGTATCATGTGTTGACACCCAATTTTGACCTCCTTGTGCCCCGTCTAGGCTAGTAACTAATATATATATATATATATATATATATATATATATATATATATATATATATATATATATATATATATATATATGTATGTATGTATGTATGTATATATGTGTGTTAATTAATATCATATTTTAAAATTATCTTTTAACGAAAAATTATTTAATTTATATTTGTAATATTCTAGCAATAATTAGCATATATAAATTTGAACTTTTTATATATTTTAAATTATACTTATAAAATATTTTTATTGCATTAATTTCAAGTTTTTAATTTTCAATATTATTACTGTAATTAGTCATATATAATATATTTCTTAATAATAATACATACATACATATTTTCAATTAAGCGATGTTTATTTACAAAATATAATTTACTTGAATTTATAAACTATTTATATTAATTTTTGTAATAATATGTTATATAATTTTATTGTAAATTAAACTATTAAAATCTTTAAATTGTAATTTAAAAAAATAATAACAAAATTATTAAATTTTAATTAATTTAATAGCAGCTAATTCAATAAAAAGAGATAGCGAAGAAAATGATCGGCAGGGGGATACTACTTGAAGGGAACTTGCAGCCAACACAAAGAGAAAAGAAATATGTTCACCCTCGGCAATGCGCACTCAATAATAGCCGACCGAAAATCAAACTTCGTGAAGTAGTGCTCCATTCAGCGATTGAAAAGGTTTGCAATAAGAGGCACAAGGTACTTGTAATTTTTCCTCCAATTCATTTAAATTCTATCCACTTTCTATCCAGTTAATACCAACTTTGGCCACTTTTTATTTATTTTATGTCAATTTTAGCCAAGTTGATCAAATCGACCACTTTTTAAATCCAATTTTAATCCAATCCTACCCATATAACCCATCCATGACCCATTAATTTACCCACTAACAAACCCATAACTCAGATTTAATCTCAGCCCACTCCATTTGATCGCCACGATCCATATTAACTCACATTTTATTTTCTTTATTTCAAAAGACCCCAAGACCTGTTCAAAACTCCATTTTTTTCCCCTCACAACGGCCGCAGACCATCATTCCCCTCTCAAAAACCATCAGGCCATGACTACAACCTCCATTAATTCCGGTAAAACCACCAGTGAGCGTCGCCCTCCTCTCCTAACGGCGGCCGCACCGTACCTTCCTCACCCTTCCATCTTTCTCTTTTCTTCATCTCACCAGCATCACCGTAAACACCATCGTCGCCTCACCTTCTTTTCTTCTCCATCACTACTCCAACAGGAGCACCACTCCCCAACCTATCTTCTTCATCGCCATACCCGTTGACATCCTGCCAGCCCTGGACGGCCACCGCCGAAACCACTATCGTCCGTCTCGCCATCTCCAGCCAACCACCACTATGCCGACACAAAAACCACCTCATCTTCTCTCTACTCTCCTTCCTCTTTGACCGGAAAACTAACACAATACTCTACAGTGCACCTGTACTCTCCTTTATGTTTTTTCCTTCAACTCTTCTTTCTTCTTTATTGTTCCATGCGTGTTGTTCATTGAATCAAATGATTTCGTCTAAATTACCAATGTTAAATAATATCCTTAACTAATTAGGATTCATTTTTGATTATCAGTTGTGCTCATTTCTCTTTACTTTGTAAAATTAGCACCATATGTTAATCGAATTTTGTTTAGCTATGTGTAATTTCTGCTGTTTCCTCCTCAATTTGATTATGTACAACATAGAAAATAGGCATTGAGGGTATGCGGATTTGATCTGCTCCTTGTTTCATGCTCTTCTAATTGATATTCCCTTAATTAATTATGAACGATAGCTTTAGTATGATTAGTTTAGGTTATTTCACTTTCTTGCTCTAAGTTCAGTTCATGAATAGTCTCAAGTGCTAAAAATGATAACTCGTGATTTTATATCTTATTTGATTTTTAAAATCGTAGACATACTTTAATTGATTGAAGTTTGATCCATTACTATTCAAACATGGTGCTTGAAAATCCTTTCTCCATAAAATATTTATCGAATATGAATAAGTTTAGCATTTTATAGTAAAATTTAATTTGTTCGAGTAATATAGCTTAGCACTTGATTTTATATTAAACTTAATATTGTTTAAATGTTTTTTTCCCTGTTTTCTTTCTCAATGCGTGACTATTAATCTATACTATTATGTGGCAAGTTCTTACCTTATACAGTAATAGGATGAGTCTTGAAATAACTATAATTTGGGTCCTTTAAATGACTTTACTATATCAAGTGAATTATTTCAATTGGGTAATATCTATCTCTTCCCTTTCACTTGGCACTAAAGATATTTGTGGTAAATTTCATTTAATGACCTTCCATAGTATGTGATAGCTTTATTATTTATTTCAACCCAATATATTAAACGTGTTTGGTAACTTTTGATATTCCAACCCATTTATGGTAGTCCAATCAACTTAATATTTTATTTATTTAGTAAGAATTTGGATGTTTATCATTAATTGATTTTGTCTATGTTAATTAAGGTAAATATCCTGGGATTGATTTCCTTGATTACTTTCCTTGCAACATGTTCCTAATTGATTATGTGAAGATTGATTTTCTTGTCCACATATTCATGAATACCTTTTAGTATAAATATGCATTTGTTTCCACTTTTGAGAGGGGGACATCTCCTATTCTAATTCCTACTCATTCGTATTTCACTTGGTTCTTTAGCAACATAACTTTGTTTTATCTTCTCTTTATTACGGTAATATTTGCTATTCCTTTAGCAACATACCATTTGATTATTACTACCTTATATAAGAAAAGTCTGGTCTTCTTCTCTTCTTATACTTTTCAAGTCTTTCTGTTCCGTAAAGTTTCGCTAAATTTTTAATTTCTGTTAGTTCCGCTCCTTAACTGGTTAGTCATTTCGTATACAATTTCATTACTTTGATTATTTATTGAGTCGTGTTCAATGTGTATAATTTGGTCTGTTAGATTTCTTGTGTTTACATATTGATCCTCGAATTTACTGGTAACTGGATATTACTGTTTGATTTAAATGAATATACGTGTTTGTTTGTATCATGTTGCATTTGGTTTGTTTTAGTCTTTAAAACAGGTATCGCTCTACTCTTTGTCTGGGGTCCATTGGAGAGTTTGTCAGGACAAGATAGGACTCAAGAAACTAAATTAATATATATTTTTTTTCATGTATTTTTATTTATTTTATTTATTTTCAGCTGTTGTAATGTTGTAATGAACGCTAATAATAGTGAAATGGGGTTAACTAGGGGTTTGGGAATTATGTGCTTATCTGTTTAAATTTCCTTTTTAAAAATATTTTTAATTATATTATTATTTTTGAATATTAAGCTTGAAATTCCTCAATTTTCATTTCCTCAAGTTAAAGTCACTTCCTCATCGTCTCTTTTACAACTTGGACTAGGCAGTACATTTTTATTTATTTATTTTTAATAAATGCTATCCCTTAACATATAGTTAACAGAAGAGTAAAAAGGAATTACGAGGTCTAATTCAATTTTTTTAACTGATCTTACCTGTCCCTCAGAAATATCAGCCCAAAATTTTCAAAGAGTTTGTGTGTAGTTATATGTAAATATGTATGTGCTTATATATAAAAATTAAATATTTGATTAGAAAAATATATTTCTATTATTATTATTATTATTATTATTATTTCTATTATTATTATTATTATTATTATTTCTATTATTATTATTATTATTTCTATTATTATTATTATTATTATTATTATTATTATTACTTAAATATGATTGACCTCTAATTATTTTGTTGCTAAGTTTGAAGATCATGATTAACAATATCATGTTGTCATCTCTAAGAAACAACAAACATTTTAGAAACTTTCAAAATTTCTTTTATATCTTATTTAATACATTAAATGCATTTAAATTGTCTAGAGGCACATTTATAATTCTTGATTTATTAAGTTTCTTTTCTCTTACTCTCACGGGTAGTTAAGATTTATATTTAGTTATTTTGAATGAAACTTTGTGTTTTATTTTTAAAATATTGTTTAACTTATTTCTTCTTGCTAGTATAAATTTAACTTTTAATTAACAAGTGTTTGTGTAACATATAACAAATAAGTTTGCAAACCTAATTACTTATCATCTTTATGTTTTATATTAATTTAATTTAAGTTGAAATATTTTACTGTCTTAAAATAACCTTTATATGCATAGCAAATAGCTTAACTAATATTTTATTACGTAGTTAATAAATGATTTAATTTAAGTTTAATCTAGCTTTTGTGATAAGTTTACTTACTTGGACACTCGTTTGCCATAAATAATTTAATATTAATCTTTTTCTTGAATATTCTTTGCCTTAATATTTTTGTGTAATCACTTAAGCCATACTAACTTTTAATAAAATAATTGACGTGCTTTATCACTTATTTTCACGTAATTAATGAATCCGAAGGGAGCCGCGTTTGTGGACCTAGAAGGTGCCTAACACATTCCTTTTGAGGTAACTTGAACCCTTGCACGATTTTGGTGACGTAGACTAGTTAAACAGGCTTTCTGTGTAATTAGTTTAATTCGGTGCACTAACACCATAACTGGATAAGTGGCGACTCTTCTCCTTTAATAATCCTAACAGAGTTTTCACATGCTGAGTTTCGCTTTTCGCGAGAAAAATGGCACGCGACATCATGGAAGACTGTTTTAGTCCTTCAATGAGACACTCTTCAGTCTTCCATGATACTATCATAGTGTATCTATATACTAGCATGGAATCATCAAGATGCCGCTGGTCCTTTGGTGAATTATCAATCACTCAATGATGCCATCACTTTGTATATTCATATGCTATCATGGTATTATTGAGTCTCATTTAATCTTTCAATGAATACTCTTCAATCCTCCATATTATGCTAGTATATCTATCTGCTGACATGATATCGTGGAGGGCTCATTTCAGTACTTCAATGAGACACTCTTCAATACTCAATGACACCATTATAATATATTTATATACTAGCATGGTATCATCGAGGACTGCTTCAATACTTCAATAAACACTCTTCAGTCCTTCATGATATCGTCAGGATATATCTATATACTAGCATGGAATATTAAGGTATACTTCAGTCCTTTAGTGAGAAAATCTTCAGTCCTTAATGATGTCATCACCATATATCTATATACTGTCATGGTATCATTGAGGGGAATATACTTTAGTCGCCCAATGATAATAAATCACAGTCTATGTTGTATCCGCCATGGTATCTTGGAAATTTGCTTTGAGTTCTTCAATAAAACTCCTCAATCCTCCATGATACTATCACACTATATTTATATATTGACATGGTATCATAGAGGGTATGCTTCCGTCCTTAAATGAGACACTTCTCACTCCTCCGTGATACCATCATAATATATCTATATACTAGTATAGTATCATTCAGGTCTGCTTGGACCTATCAATGAGGCACTTCTTAGTCCTCTATGATACCCACACGGTATATATATTATATATTGATAGGGTATCATAAAATTTATACGTAACGATATCTTAATACTTATATTAGTTTTTAGCGAGTTAATTTTTTGTAAAAAAAATAAAAAAAATAAAAAAAATAAAAAAAATAAAAAAAATAAAAAAAATAAAAAAAATTATAAAATAAATTATTTTTCACTTTAAATTTTAATAAATAAACTAGTGGACTAAAGTATTTTATTAATTCTTTTTATTATAGTCTAGTTATTTTTTTATTTTTACTAATATAATATAGTTAGTTCATTGTTTATTTTTATATTTTTATATTTTATTTTTAAAAAAATATAAAAACGTAAAAAAACAAAAAATTGAAAAAATTAAAAAAACTAAAAAAAATATTTTATATATATGTTTTAAGTTTGAAGTTATATCTTTATTTATAATTTACATAAAATAATAAAAACATTACCAATATATATATATATCAAGTAACCGAGAGAAAGCCCTAAAATAATAGGGTAAAAATACGGGAAAGAAGGATAGAAAGAAAAAAGGAAATAATTACTATTAGAATAATATAAATGCAATAAATAATGAAATAATGATTAGGCTGCAAAGCCTAGCATTAGATAATGCAATAACTAAATATTAATTAATGCAATAATTAAAAGTAGTAGGTGGCAGTGCCAACCATATGCAATAAATGAAGAAGACTAGTTAAGAAAGTGAAAGGATAGAAAAATTGAACTTTGATATAAGTATCAAATAAACTTTAAAATATTACAATAAAAGGAAAGGAGCAAGCTCTAACCAAGTCTTCCTTGTGTGAGAGAGAGTTTTTGCAAGAAAAGAATGTCTTACAAATGAAATGGAGGGGGCTATTTATAGCTAAAAATTGCTACAGTGAAAGTGCTACAGTAGTGCTACAGTGAAGCTACAGTATCACCCTCAATAATTTATCTGATGATGTCATGCATGACATCAGTTCTGGTGATGTCTTGATGAAGTCACTGTTGATGTCAATTTAGCTGAAAATTGATGCAGGGTTGTCTTCTTTGTATTTTGACTTAGATTTTTCCAACGCCTACGATTAATGGCTAGAAAGTTTAGCTTTAATTTATTGGAGGATTTTTTTTATCTGTTGGATAAAATATCCACTATTGCTTGAGCTGGCCAGGTAGGCAGCTGCAATGAATCTTTGCTGTAATGATATTTGAGCTGCATCTGTTGGGGATAGATACTTCGAATTTTGTACGAACCATTTCTCCACTTCCTCTACATATGCTTCTGAGGGGTTCCAACTTTTATACCATTTAGAATAGTCTTGGAGGGCTAACCATGGGAGCCCTTTGTGTCCTTTCGATTTGTGGAAAATAAATTTCTGTGAGTAGATCCATGAGATATGGAACCTATGAAAAAATTGCAAGATCTACTCATCACTAAAACACCTTTGGCAAAAATATTCATATCTTTCGCGAACCAGGGGAAGAAGGATTTCAACTTTGTGATAATAAGCCGACCACCATTGATGCAAAAATTACTGAGGGAAATCAGAGGCTAGTTGTTTTCCCCATAGGAGAAACCAGATGTTCGTTGAGGTCATTTTAGAAGGTGAATGCGTTCATCCACACTATTATATAGTCAAAATAGTTATAATTTTAGGGTTCGAATTGTTGGAAATTTTTTTTATATTTGGCTGAATGCGCTCCCCATTTCTTGGGTGAGATTACTTTGTTAATCCACAACCATGATATGGGTAACAAATGTTTGAGTTTGTTTGTCTTTGTGGGGCTTGAATAAGCAGGATCTCGTATCTGTGAGAATGAATTCATAGAACTTTTGGGTATAGGAGAGAGTTTATTGGAAAAAATTAGCAGAAGGGTAAGCATTTTCTTAGCCACGTCTTGGGGGTTTGAGTGTCAAAATTTGGGCTCAATTTGAATTAGTGGATAAATATTTTCATTCTCGAAATAAGTAGGTTCATCGGGGGAGGAACCTTTGTTTGAAGAAAATGTCTTGTTTGGTATAGAATGTACCGTTCTAGTATTTTGTGGAAAATTAAAAGAAAATTTGATGGGAATTTTTGCCTCCACAACTCTTTTAGTGGTGCTGCTAGCAGCCACCGAACGAGAATAAGAAGATGCATATAGTAGAATAAATATTTTTGAAGAAGAGGTATTAGTTCATCAATTCTCTTATGTTGGGACTTGTTAGGGTTGTAGTATCCTTGAAGCACGTGAGTAAGCTCCAGTTTGAAAATCTTCCACTGTCCATAGAGTATACATGGTTTGGGCTAGTTGAATATTTTGTTCTTCCTCCTCAACTAGGTCGGCCCATTTTTTTGGATTAGAAATAAAAATTGGAGCTGCATTTTCTAGGAGATATGATGGCGAAATTCGCTTCATGGCATAATCAGCTGGAGTTTGATATTTGGGATGGCTTGACCAGCTGTTTCTTTTGAGGATTGCTTGGAGGAAACTAGTTGTGTTTGTTGTTCAGTAACAACTTGTTGTTGGGAATTTGTTTGCTGTTGCATTAACGCTAATTTTTTTTCACTTGGTAGAGTGATGGTTGGAAATTGTGAGGACTTTGGGACCTCTGTCACCTTTTTTTCTTACTCATTTTACCTTTCCTTCAAGAATTCTCTGGTAAGTAAATCTGGAATAGAGTTGGAGTTCCCTTTGATATATCCTATATCAAAACAAAAAATAGATAAAATAGCTTGCCATGTAGCAAATATATGTTTATATGCAAAATTTTGAATATCTTTTTACAAAACAGATTTTGCGGCTTTATAATCAATTCGTAACAAAATTTTTTGATTTAATAAATCAGCTTGAAATTTTGAAATGCATAAGAAAAAAGCCAAAATTTCTTTTTTTAATAGTTGGATAATTATGTTGGGACTTATTTCAATGCTTAGATGCAAATGCAATGATATGCTCTCCATCATTTTTCTTTTGCTTCAAAATGCTACACCATAACCAATATCTCCTGCATCAATTTTGACTATTTTAAATGCAGAAGGGTCAGAAAGAGATAGACAAGGAAGATGCTTAATCTGTAATAGCATTGGTCTGGATATGTGACCATAGAGGTGGGGATTTATTCAATTTATTATGGAGGGGTCTTAGTAAATCGCTAAGTCCTGGAACAAAACCTTCTACGTAATTAATATACCCCAAAAACCTTTGGAGCTAGGTTTTGTCTATGATTTGGTTGGAAAATTTGTCAGCAAATTGGATAGATCATTTAATGGGAATGATAATGTCTTGTTGAATATAATGCCCAAGAAAACGGATGTTAATCTGAAAAAGACTGTACCTAGTTTTAGACAAAACTAAGCTATTTTTAGGTGCTTGAAATGTTGATCAATGCTAGTAGAGAAAACCAAAACATCATTAATGTATACAATGATAAATTTGGAGAAGGAATTGAAAATGTCGTTCATGAAACTCTGAAGGAGCATTTTTTTAGTCCAAAGGGCATAACATTTCATTCATATTGCCCAAATGGTATTGTAAAAGCAATTTGCCAGAAACCTGATTTCAAATCAAACTTTGAGAAAATTGTAGCAGCATGTAGCCGCTTAAGTAAGTCCTTTTTGTTAGGAATAGGGTATCTAATCCAATGAAGGGCAGAGTGCAGAGGCTTATAATTGATGACTAAGCGATGGACTGCTCGTTCAATTTCGGAGCTTTTATTGATGTAGAAGGCCGCACAACTCCAAGGGGACTTGCTTAGAGAGATGGTTTATTTTTGAAGTATATAATTGATTTCTTCTTAATAATGAATGGTTAGCTTGTGGTTCATTTGCATAGGACAAGATTTTTTTGAATTTTTATTTCAAAGTCCTTGATTTTGGATTGGAGGATAGGTTCTTGAAGTTGTTGTAGCATGTGAAAAGCTACTTCTTCTTTCAGAAAATTGATCTAGGCTTCCTTATGTTTCAAGGTAGACAAAATTCTTCTGACCGGGAGTTTTTCAAAAGGAAGGAAAATGTTGTTGTATTCAATTTCAATTCCTTGGTTGGTTACCCTATAAAGCAGTCAATATGGGCTAGGCCCGTTGGACTGACTCAGCCCAACTCGTGATTTGATAGGATTGGGCTATGATTTTTAAAATTCATTTAAGAACGAGGATTTTAGCTCGGCCCAGATAAGCCCGTTGGCCGGTAGGGCTTGAGCAAAGTGGGGTTGGGGGGGCCCGTGGGCTTAATTAAAAAATATAAATAAAATAGAGTATTAAAAATAATCAGAGGAGTCAAAATTCATGAGTCAAAGTATACTTAAACCATCATATATTAATATTACAAAGTCCAAAAACTCATTAATTGTTTAGTTTTCATATTAATATCTCTATTTGGTTCGAAGGATATCATGTCAAATTGTTCAATTTCGCAAAAATTTTATGTCCGTCAAGATCGTGTTCGTGTAGAGTTGTACTCAAGATATTTGCATAGAATGATAGTTGTTTTAGATTGAAGTCATACGTTATTTTAGATTGAAGTCATACAATCAAAATTTTAAAATGCAATTTAAATTCTTTGTTATCTAAAAAAATAGTTTATTTATGTTGATTTAGATTTTTCTGTTAAATAAAAACAAAATAGTTAAAAGTTTGAAATTATTAAATTTAAAATTTTAAAACTTAAATTTAAATTAATAAATTATTTAAAAATATTTTTTAACATGGGAGCCCAGCACGACTCACAACCCAACACGATTGATAGGGTGCGCTGATGTTTTATATCCCATCAAAATAATGGGCCGGTCCAGCCTTGACACGTTAAACTTCCTAAAGCCGCTATGGCTAACCCGAATGGGTTGGGCCGACTCATATTGACAAATGGATAATTTCAACAGGATTAGTTCCTTTATGAAAGGTATGCCTAAGATGACTATAGGTAGTACCCTAAGCAACGATGACTGATTGTCAAAAAGACTAGTGGGACTTGGCTGTGATGGTTATTCATAACCTTGATCATTTAAATAAGGAATTTTTAGAATAAGATTCATCTATCCTTTGAGTATAAAAGAATCAAGAATTCACTAATTTAACTATCAGATTTGACTCTTTCATATATTATTGAGTTAAATACTTGAATAATTTTCTTTATGGAACCTAATGGTCTCTTGATCCAAGGACAAGAAGCTTTTAAAGTCATTATTATTTTTCTAACTATTTCTTTTATGCATCTCACTATGGAATTATTTCATCTCTTCTCCTCTTCCTCAACCCCTCCCCCGTCTCATCTACTCTCATCTTCTTCCATACCCTTCAATTCCAAGCTCAAAGAAGAGATTAGTTTCTCTCGATTTGGAGCAAATCATTGATGAATGGAAAATTCCTAAATATCCTACTACCATTTACAAATCTTCAAAATGGTCCTTAACAAGTGACTATCACATTTCGACCATTGAACAAACCATTCCTCTGGAGTCGATCACGAGAATATCAAGCTTCTAAATCAAGTCTATAAAAATATAGGCGAAAGTACAACTATCTCCATTTCTCGTTAATCCAATTGCCGCTAAACCTCTGGGAAGGCATAGACACCTCAACTACTCCTTTGTTTTAGAGACTCTAGGTTCTTGGATTTCAATGACTTCCTCCTAGGTATGGTGAAACTGCCCTTGTAGTGGTCCGGGCTTTATTTTGATCGGCTTAACTATTTATCGTTGTCTCTTTGAGATAGGAATGTATCTTAGATTCACTAACCCTTTAATGTCAAGACATCCAATTACAAGACAAATTCCTAGATCTCTTATGTGGCCATCATCTATAGATTCAATATAATACTATGAGTTCTAATCTTTACATCGAGCCATGAGTACCTTGAATAAAGGTGAAATAATTTTTTTCCATAGATTTATAAAGATCTCACTTATCGCCTTGTGACCCATTTCTTGGAATTAGATAAACCTACCTAAGAACCGGGTGCCGCAAGATGCAACACCAAACACAAAACAAAGAATCATTATTTTCAAATCCAACAAGACAAAACTAAAGAATACTACTATTTTCAAATCCAACAATTCTCAAGTGGAGTCAGCTTCCATCTCTTCCAAAGATCTCAAGCCAAAGAGTCTCTAATGGCTTATTCTACACAATCTGGAAATTAAACCGTTAGACACTCGCTTTCTTATTCCCCTCTAGAATTGAGATGCGAATAACTTCGAATCGAGAATCCCTCAAGCCATATATTCCTAAGTGGAAACATCCCGCAACTGAGATTAATGATGACCAACCCCAATCCCTATCTACTTATCTCTAGGTGGTGAATTGATTTTGAAGCAAGATTTTCAAATTGATAAAGAAACACTTCGTAAAGAGTTTTACTCTCCAAGAAAATTATTTTGAAAAAGATTTGATTTTTTAAGCGTTTCAAAATGACGTAAAGAAAAGTCTTCAAAAAATTTATTATGAATTTTTAAACTCTTCATTCAAAAGCAAATTAATTTCTTTGAATGGTTTGAAGCTTATGCCGATTACCATTAATTAGATTTCCCTTTCACTAAATCAACTAGCGAATTTGTCCACGTCGCGCGATTAATTAAAAAAAATAAATAAATTATAACAAAATAATTATTGTTAAAAACTTTAATAAAATAAATTATGAACTATGAAAAACTGAGACTGGGCAATTTTTGTATACATTTTTATTTTTGGTTTTAAAATCAACTACCAAATTAAATGAACAATTATTGAACAAATGATCCTCTTTAATTTTGATATATTCCAATTGCATGTGTCAAATTAAGAATCATGCAATATTTTAACCTATATATTAGTCTTAATTATTTTCTTAAGATTGCTAGTAAATATTTAAAATTAAAATAATTTCATAAATTTAAGAATTTAATTAAGAAAATATATATATATATATATATATATATATATATATATATATATATATATATATATATATTCTTATTGCCTTTTGATATTTTTTAGATCACCTTTTTTTTTTTCTTTTTGTTATTTAGTTGATAATTATTTTTTTATATTAATTATCAAATTAAAAAAACACAAAAACAATCAAAATTTTATATTTTTTTTATTTTTTTTATTTTTTTTATTTTTTTTATTTTTTTTATTTGTTCTCTTTTTCATTTATTAATTTTTGCTTCAATTCCTCCATATAATTAATTAAAATAATCAAGATAATTCACCTTTCTTTTTCTACTAATTTTATGAAAAGTTTCAAAAATTAATTTTTTATTAACTTTTTAAAAATATTTTTCATGATTTATTTTGTGTGTGTTTTATTTGCGCTAGCCAATAAATATACCAATAGTTAAGCCAAAATGTCAGCACATCTCTTTTTAGAACCTATATATATATTACCTTAGTAGAAAATTGATCGTTTGATCAATATAGGACATAGACTATCTCATTTTTATTATATTCTATTTCTATAATTAAAAAAAGCGGTGACCATAATTTCTAAATCACACCACGATATATCATGTGCAAATATAAAGATGTCAATAGTATTAAGAGCAAGATTATCAAATATGAAAATTAGGTTTATGCAGCGTAATCCGAGGGAGATCCTTGAGGTGAGTCAAGGAAAAATTGGAGGAGATGAGGAAAGCAATGAGAGGCATTATTGATTCACAATGTATAGGCACATATAAATCATCAATAGAAGGTTTAAAAATATTAGCTCAATCCAAACACAAATTAAAAAGGAAAAGGAGGAACATGACGACATTCATGTTGTTGTTGAAGATCAACGATTAGGAGCTTGAATAAAAATTTAACTTTCTAATTAAAGTAGATTTAATCCCATAAAATACCATTTTTCTTGCCAAAAACATGATGCAAATTTCAAACAAATAAAGATCTAACTTTGGTACTGACTATTAGGTAGACTTTGTGAATAGGAGAAATCACCATCAATAAAAAAGAAAATGATGATCAATGATTAAAATTAAAGTCATGTTATATCTGGGAAGAACTTAGCTTTCTATTTACTAAACAGCCCTTTACATCCATTTTAAAGAGATTTACATAATTACATAATGCAAAGTGAATATTACTGAAAAGAAAATTTTAAAACTTTACCATAATAAAATTCATACTACATCCTATAATATAGCAATAAAAGAAATGTCAAAAAAACACAAATAAATTTAAAAAGATGTGATCTAAAGGAAGAAGGAAAGCAGTTAAGACGATCACCGGTCATATTTTCATAGAAAAAAAATAGAAAATAATGTAAAAGAGAGTATCGCTTGGAGAGTGCCTAAGATCCACATACCTTGAAAGTTCAAGAAATTCGTAGATCTCACCTTTTTAGCATAGTACAATCTTACAATTAATAGAGACATGTTCAAAAAATATCCTAATCATGAAAAATAGAACTCTATATTTAAGCAGATGAAAACATATTATACCATCAAGATAAACACTAAGAGAATAAAGTAGTAAACTAAACAAAATTAATAACTTTATCATATTAATGTTACTATAAAAACCCAGAGTATACAAATAAAAATAAAATGTATTACTACAATACACACAAAAGTTAGAAACAACAATACCAAAAAATCTAAAATCTAAAAACATAAACATTCTAATTATACAACATTAACCATATCTACACACGACTATAGTCAAACTTAAAAATAAAAATCAATTAAACAAATTGCTTCTCACAATAACATCACTTTTCAAGCAAATTTTCAGAACTTGAAATGCAATAATCTTTTCAAGAAATTCAACTGGCAAATTGAAAATTTTGAGAATGATGGAAGACTAAAAACTTATCTATATAAAAGTCATTTGTTGAAGAAACTTATAACTTACTCGCACAAAACTTTATCTTCTTGATCATAGTATCTCATTAAAAATACTTTACATTACCAAAGTCCAAGTATATTTTCAAATCAACTTCTAAATGAAAATTTTCACCAATAACAAACCGATGCGACATCATACAACCTTATACAAATAAAGTCGAATTAACTTTTTCTGGGATCAATAGAGACTTATACATTCAAGAAAGTGCTGCACCAAAATATATAAAGGTGAAATTAGTAAACCTAAATTGAAGGAGACACAATAATATTCATTTCAAAAAATCAGAAAATTTAATTAAACCCTTTTTATGCAAGTTATTTATCTACTAAATGAATGCAACTACTATTAAATTTGTAGAAAATACCCAAGACTTTCTTATAACAAAGAGGAAAAACTCTAAAGAAATTTTAGAAAACCAAACAAATGAGCACCCAATTCCTTTATAATTTCTAATACCACATATTTATCTGTGTGGGAGGAAAGAAAATATGAGCACTTATTTAAGATAAATGAATGGCATAAAAGTAATATACATTAGTAGTTATTTTCAAATTTTAGAATAATATGCAAAATTTCTAAAGCTCTACTATTATTGACCTTCAGGATCAATAGATCACTAATAATTTATACAACTAATATATGTAATACATACTTGTTTCACACAGATCACCAAAATATATTCAACTTATATATGTAATGTGCATACTTCTTTTGTCGCCTTAGATTGAGGGGCATGCATAAAGTATTGCTTTGACCTCTAGCTTTTTTTAACCTAACATAAAGATTTATCTCGCAATTACACCCTTTTTTGCATTAGGAATCATATAGTTTTCTTACATTGCATTTAATTGTTCTATTTCATCTTAAAAACCGTAAAATTATCGTAATTGACTTTTTGTCCCAAAATTTCTAAACAACTCCATATCATATCCATATTGGCGTTTAAAATACTTTAATGGATATTGAGAATAAAGTAGAACCAAGATTTAAAAAATAAAAATGTAAAAATACCATATCGCAATTGGTATGCCTTCTTTTGATGCACATAGTTTTCTTCTTCTCATTGTCTAAAATTTTTTGGTGTTCTCGGAATCTAGATAGACATTATCCTATCAAATAACAAAAAGATATGTCTAAATTATAAATTAGAAATAATAAGGAGAAACTAATAAGAGTCTTTTTGATAAAAAAAATAATAATAATCATCCATTCTAAAGTAACGCAAGAAATAGGACAATAGTAAGATGGACCTTCACTTTATGAATAATGACTTTAAGATAATTTCTTTTTAAAAAGCATATTCGAATGAGAAAAATAAAAGGAAGAAGTCCGACATCTACTAGAAATAATTCCACATCCATCTTTCGTGAAGCCGATGCATTAACACCTTTGTTATAATAGGAATAAATTTATTGTAGCAAAATTGAAGATCATAAAAGCTCTCATGGAACCAAACTGCAATTCTCTAGACAAAAATAATGGTCACATATACAAATCACATTGAATTGCTAGGTTTCAAAATAATTGGCGATAAGCAACGATTGAATTTGAATTGAATAAAAAATTCTTATCTTTTTTACGTCAAATGTGAGTCTAAGGAAATATCATTAAAAGAACTGAAAAGAGAAATAAAGATGCAATGTTGTCTCCCATTGTTATTTTCATCAGCCGTTAATCTATAAAAATATAGAGTATTAGCACTAAACTAGAAAACCAAATACTTGTCATATAAACCTCGAAAGATATTTTCACAATTTATTTAGATTTTTCCTTAACGTTTAATCAAAATTTTGTTTTCTCCTTAAATTGATATAAGAGACAACACATACTTACTGATATTTTGCTATTGCCTAGAAGTGGATATGAATATCAAGCATAAACAGACGGTATTAAATAGACCAAAAATATATATTTTGTACTACGTGAAGATCAAAGACCAAAAAAATTAAAAAAAGAGAGATGCTCAATTCATTACAATGGGTAATAGTTGAAAAATGTCTACTTAGATTAAATTTGATTAATATAGGTGATTATGCTGATTGCATCTCAATGGCTTGAATGACTCATCAAAAGAAAAAAAGAGGAAGAATCATCAGAGGGCCTTTTGTAAGAAAAAGAAAATTGTAGAAAGCAAGGAAGGTGAGAAGAGCATTGATTTAAAGGTTAGGAAAATTAAGAAATAGACAAAAAATTTTAACACTTCTAGAAGAGATATTCATCATATTTGAGAGAGTAATTAACAGTTATATAGGGTATTATTAATGAACAAAATCATAAGATGATTGTATCAAAAGTATAGCGTAAATATTTGTCACATTTGAGAGAGTACTAATAGTTACGTGAGGTCAGTGGTTATGAACAAAAATATAAGACCTACTAAAACTAAACAATTATAAAATATACATTATGTAAAAAATGCCAAGAAAATTAAATAAATTATAAAGCATTATGATAGAAAAATACTTGAAAAACTCAATAAATTATAAAACATTATAATATTAAAAATGCCTTGTGAAAAGCAAGGAGAAGAAGGAAAAACACCTATAAAATATATTAAACAAAGAGTCCACAGAAAATATTGGCAAGTTTATATGAGGAGAAAAGATGTACTTTGTCCTTCCTTATATGTTTGCACACTTCAACCAAACCAATATGTGAAAAAAAATTCTAAAGAAGAGTTTCAAACACCCGTGGGCAATATTTTCAATCTACCAGCATTTTCTCAAAAGTAAAAGAATAACCCTGATTTTTGTATCGTATCGTCGCACATCTAGTAACAATTTATCGTGATGCTCTCTCAAAGACGGTGGATTCAATTTCGACAAAGACAACAGAATGCAAAAGTTAAGACTAAAAATCTTATTTTGTAGGTGTAAAATATATTGGTCTATTCTTTTACTGCAATTTATAAATCGATCAACATAATTTGTTCTATTTGCCTGAAGTGATAATTATGGATATGAATCCCGAAAGGAGAATGAGCAAAACCGAATTTTTGTCCTCGAAGAATGAAAAGGAATGTTGGCGGTAATAACAACAATGAAACATGAATTTTCATTTTGTGTATAATAAAAGATGTGCCTTTTTTGTTATTCTTAATTACAATAATGTATGTAGCCAAAAAAATTTAGAGAAAAGATAAATAAGAATACTCGAAATAAGAGCTCCACATCATCGTGCCTATGTCCCTCTTATATATATATATATATATATATATATATATATATATATATATATATATATATATTAATGTTTCAAAAGTATGAAAACTTGCAACGATGGAGAGTTCACTGCATTCTTCCATCACAAGGATTTTCAACAACATATGTTGATAACCCTATTGTAGCAATACCTTTCAAAAAGAAAAATCTTAGTTTGAGGCAAAGCAACAAAGAAGATATCAAAAGCATTTTTGAACAAAAAATTATACAAATAAATATTTACTCTAACTTGGTGAATATCTAGCTTAAAGACCATCCTTAACACCACCTGCCCTCCAACGAAGCCTCTAAATCTTCGCTTCCTCCGTTCAAATCTTATGAGATCCCTAGAATATTTGCTAGAGAACCTCCAAACCCATCATCAAGCAGAATCCCTTAGTTTTATGATCTCCAATGAAGGATCTTAGAAATTGAGAAAACTTTTATCCCCGACACCCCGATGAGAAACATCCTTAAAAGCTTCAGAATAATTATAGTTCTTCAAGAGGATAGCCCATCCGATAGTCAACCTCAAGGAGATGTCTTTTTAGAGGTTTCCGTCAAAACTGAGTTTTCCAACTGGCACAAGCCACAAAACTTTATTATCCTAGAGCTACCCACCCCACATAGCCTTAGAGGAAAACCTAATGTCATGCAAAAACAATTACAATGACAATAACATCTATGAATAGACCATAAATGATTGTTCTGAATACAATATTCTATCCAAATTACAGAGAAGATAATGATTGCCACTCGCTATAGGACCCCCATAATTGATCAAACCAGCTTACTACCCATGTCCTAGTAGTAGGGTTTACGGGTCAACTAAAGGGTTGGCGGGATACCCATCATCATAGTGTTCGAGTGACTGGCAGAGAACCAATTTTAAGGATGGACAAACCATTCCTACCCTCGCCAATATAATGATTTTCAATTATTACTAAAACTTTCATTGGAAGTTCTAGTATCTTTAGGAAAGATCCTCTCATATTTCAACAAGTTCAAGTGTTGACACTTTTCACTTAAGGTGGTATAAGAATTTATTTCTTACCGTGGATTTATGAAAGACTCGATGGTAATATTCGATATTGGAAAGAAAATTCCTAGATTACTTGCCTAAGTCCCTTAGAGATTTAGTCAAAGAAGAACTCTAAAACTAGCACTCTGGCGATATTATTCCTTATGAGCAAGATCACATACCACACCACTAAGCCTCATTTACCAACATTGAAGATCTCGCTGCCATGATAAGATATTAAGACAATTAAGAAAGATAAAGCTCTGCATGCCGAGATCTAGGAAGTTTCTCAATAATTTGGTCTCATTTCGTAGAAAGAAAACTCATAGAAATTCGAATCCTAAAAAGAAATCTCCCATCTAAACCTCGTATTCCTAGGTTTAGAAAATCAAAATCTTCTCCTCTAAAATTCAACATGTAAAATAAGAAGCCGCTCTCTTTCCTACCCCTAATGATGGCAGTGGGTTAAAGGTGCAAGAACTGGTCATATCGCCAACACCGCAATTACTAAAATTGAAATCTCAACTGGATGAATCACCTCAACCGTATACAACATTTCTCGCTTCAAGAGAACTCTACAATGCTGATGATGAGTTCTAATTGTGATTTTAACCAAATCGAATGATGACTTAGAATCCTCCTAGTCCGGCCAAGAAGACCAAAATAGCCAACCCGAGGTCAATGTTCTTTCAAAAGAACAAGATCTTCTCCTATAGGTTATAAGCTACTACGTGATCCTAAGAAAAAAAGGTATTATCTAAAACAACTTAAAAGGCTCTAGATAAACCCTCTCCGCATCTTCCTCCAATTTTTCTCATCTCCACATAGCAAATACCTACAATATCACTAATGTTCTGAATAGGTTTCCTTCTAGCAAACCTAAGGTAGTAACTATTCAAGATCTTCAATAAGAAATAGTACTCCTTAAAATAGAGATCCGTTAAATCAAGGCTAGACAAGAGTTAGATCGAATTGTCCTTCAACAATTTCTCTACCATGACTCGATCCTAAGCAAATAGAGGTTGAACAACCATATCAAGAAACCGAGCAGGCTGATTTTATCAATTACCTCTCGCGAATCTCCTCAAGAGATGACATATCAGTGGGTGATCTTAGTAACTAACAAATCATTCATTTTATACACAATTGCCTTTTTTTTGACATCGAGCTTAATTCCTCAATTGTGTCCAAGAAGGTCTCATTCCCACTAAATATTTTGAAAAAATCAAAGAGGCCCTTAGAGCCGCTAATGGCAACAGAGACAGGGATCACCCACAAGCTCTAACGTCGAAGTAAGAACTTCCATAGGATATTCTACTTTATTCTCGCTTCTACCTCATTTGTACTCGTTGGAAGGAAATAACCAATCCAAATTTCATCTTAGGCACATCTTGCATGAGGAACTAATCCCATTTAGGATAACCCACCAAGGAATTGAAATTGAATACAACAACATTTTTCTTCCTTTGACAAACCCCCAAAATAAAAGAATTTGTCTACCTTGAAACATAAGGAAGCCCGCATTAATTTTCTTAAAGAAGAAGTAGCTTTCATACCTACAAATAACAACTTCAAGAATCTATCCTCCAATCCAAAATTAAGGACTTTAAAACAAAAATTTCAAAAAGAGCTCAGGCAGATTTACCCCGAATTAGAAAAAACAACATGATTAGGCTCCTTTTATGAACTTGATTTTGACGAAAAAACCACCCATAAAAGCTCGTCCTATACAAATGAATCATGAGCTAACCATCCATTGTCAAGAAGAAATCAATCATCTCTTTCGTAAATAAATCATCTCTCCTAGCAAGTCCCTTTGGAGCGGCCTTCTACGTCAATAAAAGCTCAAATTGAAAAAGGAGTCCTTGCTTAGTCATCAATTATAAGACTTTGAACTCTCTACCTCTTCGTTGGATTAGATACCTTATTCCTAACTAAAAGGACTTACCAACGGCTACATGCCGCCATAATTTTCTCAAAGTTTGATTTGAAATCAGGTTTTTGGCAAATTCAAATTGATCCCAAAGATTGATACAAAATTGCTTTTACACCATTTGGGCAATATGAGTAAAATTTTATGCCCTTTTGACTAAAAATACTCCTTCTGAGTTTTAAAAATAATGAATGACATTTTTGATCCCTTCTCCAAATTTATCATTGCTCCATTCGATGATGTTTTGATTTTCTACTAGCATTAATCAATATTTCAAGCACCTAAAAATAGCTTAGTTTTGTCTAAAACTAAGTACTGACTTTTTCGTATTAACATCCATTTTCTTGGGCATAATATCCAATAAGACATTATCATTCCCATTCACGTATTTATCCAATTTTCTAACAAATTTTCCGACCAAATCGTAGATAAAATCCAGCTCCAAAGATTTTTGGAGGTGTTAATTACATTGCATATTTTGATCTAGGACTTAATAGTTTTCTAAGACCCCTCTATGATAGATTGAAAACCCCTCCACCTCCGTGGTCTCATATCCACACCAATGCTATTAGAGAGATCAAGCAAAAGATCAAACATCTTCCTTGCCACACATCTTCTTTTCTGCTCGGTATTACTAGCAAAGACCACTAAAAAGTTGTGGGAGGCAGTAAAGCCCCATCGAATTTCTTCAATTTTTCACAAAGCACTAGCACGGCATATTCTGCACAAACAAGACATTTTCTTCAAACAAAGGTTCCTTCCTTGGTGAACCTACTATTTTGAAGAATGACAATGTTTATCCACAAATTCAAATTTAGCTGAGTTTTGGCACTCAAAACCCCCAAGAGATGGTTAAGAAAATGCTTAGCCCTTCGTCAATTTTGTTTAGAAAAACTACCTTCTATACCCAAAGTTCTATGAATTCATTCTCGCAGATACGAGATCCTACTTATTCAAGCCCCACAAAGACAAACAAACCCAAACATTTATTACCCATATCATGGTGTGACTAACAAAGTAATCTCACCCAAGGAATAAGAATGCACCCAACCAAATATAAAAAACTTTCCCAACCATTTGAACCCTAAAATTACAACTATTTTGACTACATAGCAGCATGGATGAACACATTCACCTTCCAAAAAGACCTCAACAAACATTCCCGGTTTCTCCCATAGGAAACCAACTAGCCTCTGCTTCCTCAGACCGACTTATGGTCACAAAGCTAAAATCCTTCCTCCCCGCTTGCGAAGGATATGAATATTTTTCTCCAAAGATTTTAGTAAGCAAATGCATTCTGCTCTTGCAATTTTCTCATAAGTTCCATATCCCATGGATCTACTGCAGAGATTTTCCTTCCACAACGGAAGGACACAAAGGGCTCCCATGGTTAGCCTCCTTGTGCCATTCTAAATGGTATAAAAGTTGAAACCCATCAGAAGCTTATATAGAGGAAGTGAAAAATGGTTCCCGCAGACCGTAGATTCGGCCCCAACAGATACCGCCCAAGTATCATTTTTACAAAGAAAATCCATTGCAACCGCCCCAAGAGCGCCTCAAGCAACAAAAGAGATTTTATCCAATAGATGAAAACGATCCTCCAACAAATTAAAGCTAAAATCCCCAGCCATCAACCGCAGCGCCGTAAAAAATCTCGAGCCTAAGACGAAGAAGAAGAAGACAAATAAAATATTGAATATTAATCATAAATTATAAAAAAAAAAAAACCCCAAAAACAAAAAACAAACAATATAAAAAATATAAAAAAACTAAAAAAAATAAAAAAAATAAAAAAAATAAAAAAAATAAAAAAAATAAAATAAATGAAAGGATAAAAACAATAAACAAGGACAAAATCAATAACAAAAAGATTAAAAAAAAGAGAAAAAAGGAGCATGACTCGTAGTACAAGAGAAAAGTATTTTGATTAAGTAATTTACCCTAAATTATATTAATGAAATGGAGTATGAAAGGAGAAAATCAAGGTAATTAGTTAACTTTTTATGAGGTATTTTGTGTGATTTAAAAAAAACTCGTGTCTTTAATAAAAACTCAAAATTAATTCAAAGGTAGAAAATAAAGAAAAACTACCTATTCAAAAAATGAAAAAGGAACTCACATTTTAAAAATACCTAAAATTATGTAAAATTAATTCAAAATTTGAATTTGGAATAATAAGTAACTAACCTTATCCCTTCAGATCTAACCGATAACCCATGTGTTTGAAAAAAAAAAAAAGGCTTCTACCCTTAACTTCATCATTCACATGTTCTTAAAATCACCTTAATTATTTTTTAAAAAAATACAATAAATATACATTGTCCAATAATAATAATAGAGATTTTGCTCCTTAGAGATTTTCAGCGCCTCTAGCATCCGTATTCCTTTCAGTTGCTTTTCCTCTTTCTCTTTCAAGGTAATAGCAATAAAATTGTAATAGAATCTATATTTTTTTACGATTCTCAAGAATTAGCATGTAACACAATAAATTAACTCTCCAGGTGCGAGTAAAGTTTTTTCTTATTTAATTTATACTATCTAATTCATGGCTAAAAAAAGTTTGCACATTTTAAAAGCGATTTAGTAGAAGATATGATCAATAAACAACAAAAATAATACTACTATCTCTTTTTAACACAAAATTTAACAGTTTTTGTTGTTAATGCTAAAATAAGTCCTTTTTTTTTGGAAGAGGGAAATTGTGTCACGCAGAATTTCATTTAATGATGACAGTAAAGGTGTGCAAAAACTGGTTTAATCAATAGACCGAATCAATAAAAATGTTATTGGATTATCGATATTAGGTTATTGGTTTAATAGTTTTTAAACGGTTTTATAATTTTTTTCTATTGGGCTATCGGTTCGCCAATCGGTTTTAAGATTTTAGTTAATGGTTAAAATGATAACCCCATAAGATTACACTAAAATTATCTTTTTATCCTTAATTATAAAATAATGATTCTTAGATTTTAAATACAAACTTTATTTTCTTTTGCATTTATAGTTATTGATCTTGGTGACACTATTTTCTTTTGAAGTAGTTGGCTTGATGGAGTTCTACTATTAGTGTGAACTGACCTTGTTTTTTTTAGAGATGACGCGCTACTATATCCAAGTTTGTTACTTAACTAGAAAAAGAAATCAATTTTATTTTAGCAATAACTTATGTTAATTTGTTTCTCGCTTGTAATTGTAGACTTTTATACACGAAAGTAGTGTATAAATAACAATATTTAAATAAGAGAAAACAAAAAGTAAAATTAGAGGAGTATTTTCTTATCGGCAAATCAATAACCGAACCGTTAAGGATCAAATCTGATTAACCGAAAACCAATAAAAAATATCTAATTGATATGGTTATTGATTTAGTATATTTGTAAATCGAAAATCAATAAACCGAACCGATAATACACATACTGAACCAAACCGATCGATAAACACTCTCGGATGACAGCGATAGTAGGACCAACAATATTGACATTATCGTATGCTTTTAGAGGGCTTGGATGGTTACTGAATTTTATTTGTTAAATTTCATATTGGTTACTTTCACATTTTTTTCTATGATGTCAAGGTGATATGCTTATTGTTATTTACATCAATGAAAAATGTTGTATAAAATTTCAAATATAGCAAAAGAGTTGTTATCCATAAATCACGGAGTTGTAAAATAAATTATTGAATATTCTCTTAATTATGTTATATTCTTATTTTTTTAATCATGTTATATTTTTGAGTTATTTGCTTTTAATATGGTATTTGATATATTTTCTATTTTTATAATTTATTTTTTTATTATATATAAAAAATTGTTGGGAATATTACATTGAAAAATAAATGATAATTAGATATTTATTAATTTAATACATTTTTAAAATTTATTAATTTACAAATAAAATTATAATAATAATTTAATGGCGATTAGTGTCCCTTAAAAAATAAAATATATTATTCTCCCTTCTCCTATTTTGTTCCCTAGATCATTGTTAATCCATAAAAAATTTGAATTCAATTTGTTTGTAACTGAGCTGAAGAATTCTCTGCTTAGAACTGATCAACCTTTATTTTTATTTCTTTAGTGAAGGTAGATTTTGACACGAATTCTATATTTCTTCATTATAATTCTATTATTGCAATTGTCTTTCTTTTTGTACATGTATATTTGTATGACAAATTATTTTTCTTTAATAACAAGTAAATATTTTAATGGACTTGATGTTATAATAATCTATTTTTTATTTCTATTTGTTATTTAATGATGATAATAATTTATCTATTTAATCAAGTTTTGGAAAGAATTTTTGGTCGTATATTTAGAGGAAAGTTAGTCTAATGAAATGAAGAAATTGGTAACTCAATACTGGTATTTTACTTAAATAATATATTTTCTCAGTTACTATCTTATTGAAATAAACAACATATAATTTGAGGAAGAAAATTATAATTTCTTTTTTGCCATAAATATTTTGAACTTTTGAATTGGCTGAAATTTTAAATTTTATTGAATTATGCTAATCGTACACACTTTTTTAATAATGGATCATTGAGATTAATAATTCAAACTCATTTTAGAAATTATTTCGACTCAATTTTGATGTTCTTTCATTTTTTTTTTCCAGACGCATTGCAATTTATTGAGATTGAGGCTTACCCCGATAAATAAGGCGTTAGAAGAGATGCATGAAATAGGCCGACAACAATTTAGTTGCGTATATTTTTTAAAACTTTCAAAGTATTTAAGGTGTGTATCATCTTAGATGATTAAGTTTTTTGAGTGGAGCACCACACCGTAAATTGAATAACGAATTTTAATAATGAATAGGAAATTGAAACTATGAACGTATATAAAGTTTTAAAAGCTAAAAAGAGAATAAATCTTATGTTTTTGTATTATCGACAAAGATATTCATCTCTGTTAAAGTTAGTAAACTATAATCAAATTAAAATTAGTAAACAAAATCAAATTAAATCAACTATAAATTATATGAATCTTATATATTTATTTAGCTTTATTCAGAAATTGTTACGCTTCAACTCTGGGTGAGGCGACTATGCTCTATACAACAAGTAAACTGACACACACACACACACACACACACACACACATATATATATACATGCTGAATTATATTCAAATATTTAGCCTGAAGCGTATAAAAGAAGCAAGTGGACACATTCTCGAGTAAGAAACTACATAAACACAATATATGAGGCTTCGACCAGTAAAGGTACAAGTCCCGCATAACAAAATGTACATACACACATCATTAGTCCGTGAAACTGTACCGAAATCCGAAAAATTGAACAACCGACATATTGTTGGAGCAGGACTCCGACCTACCTAAACTACCCAAATAAATAATAAAAAGTGCTAACCGCTCTGACGCTGATAAGAGGCGACTCAATTGATCAATAGTCAAGTAATCGAACTGTGTGCCTTGTAGGGTGGTCCTGCTATCCTATACATCTAAACCTCGCATTGAGAAATGTAGTGCAGGCCAAGGAGCGTGAGTACAAAATCAATGTACTCTGTGAATGTAAGGAAGATTGTATAACCGGACATAACCGGGAAGACTTATGTGCTACACCCCGTAAATTTCCCGACATGGGGATTTGGCCTATTCGCATGTTGGTTAAGAGTTTTAGAATGCCATACATGCTAGAAAAAGGCCCAGAGAAAGATCGGACAAGCGCCAAGTCGGTGCTGTCACGTATTTGGCAAATGCTACTTATAAATCACATTCCCGAATGCGACTTATTAGTCCCAATTATATATATTCCCCCAACTTCGGTTTATTTCATAAAACTTCATAAATTTCCAGAAAGTCGCGAGAGAAACATAGGAGAACGAGGGTTCAACATAAATATTAGTCCGATTACGCCGCCAAACGCGGTCCAAACTCGACTAACCTCCGATACCGAGGTATTTAGCAGCTGAAAGAGCATTCCACGGATTTAGTTTCCTCACAAATTCGGCCGGCAAATCGGCGCGCTACGAGCTAAGGTAAGTGGAATTGCTCCAAATTAGTGTCAATATACTCCTAGCCTTAAAGTTGAGTATTTCTCCCTTCCTCGACTTTCGAGAAATAGCAAGTTTTCGATCGTTTTCGATAAGCCAAAGTTTGGGCCATATATATTGAAAGTGATGTTTTCTTCCATAAATTAGTGTATTTAGTTCTAATTGATATGTATATGAATGCGCTTGGGAGAAATAGCCGAGTATCAATTGCCGCTGCTAGTCGGAAAATCCGGTTAAGGTATGTAGTGCGCTGCAAGTTAGTAACTCTAGCCTAGCATAATAGAGTAACTACATAATAGAATTCCAGGAGTCGACATGGAGTTTTGTGTGAATTCAAGAAACTGCCTTGCATTGTTATATTATATTCCCTGTCCGAAAGCTAGTAAACAAAGGCTAAATGGCAAGATATCATTTCAGACTCAAGATAGTCCAATATGCGTTTAGCAAGCATGTTTATAATAATATGGCATACATTCGTAATGAAAGTTAGGTAAAGTAATATCGCATGCATGCATAACATCCTTGTATACAATATAGTCGATAATAGATAGTATGTCGGTTAAGATAGCCATACAAAGCCGATAAGATCCCGTATTCAAGATAAAGCATGTATGAGAATCAAAAGATATCACGTAAAGAGTTTAGAATGAGAAATCGAATGCCAAATAGTATTTTCATTAAAAACATGCTTGCTATATGCAGATTATTGATCTTGAGACTTGTTTGTGTTGTGAAGGGCACCTTGAGCGTCCTCGCCGCCCCGGGTTGGTAACCGTGTCGACCCACCGAGCGGGTGTGGTATACGTCACTCCAAGGAGTGGCATGCCGCGCAGTGAGGACGAAGACAGGGATGAAGCTTTCCCCATATCAGCCGACGCTGATAGCGTTACGCTTACCCCGTTGAGCGGTTGCGCCCAGTGGAATGTAGATTGCATACGTATACAAGCATAAAGCATGCATACAAGACAAAGAGTCCTCCTGCCGTACACGCTTATTTATATCGCAGGCTATAGCTCCGAGGCCGGAGGTCTGGGGCCGGTAGAGTTGCTCATAGTTAGTAGATGATGGAGTGATTTATTTTTGGATGGTTTTGACCCTAGTAGGGGTATATAGCTGTTTGATTGGTTGGCACCTTCCCATTTTTAATGGGGGCCGGTATTGGTTCTTTCTTTTTTATAGATATATGTACTTATATGTTATATATTGAAGCACAGACGCCAGATCGCCACGTCGATGTGCATGTTCCCCGCCTTATTCACAGACAGAAAGTTTGATTCAGACACAGCTAGCCTACTGCATCCGTATATATTCTCGCTTGTGCTTCTATTATGTTGTTTATATTTAGATATTCAGTTGCTTTTCATACTTGTCACGCTGGTACCGACGCCCGTTTGGGCGCCGCATTACTCGCCCAGGTACTCACACGAGGAGCCGATCCCTCGTGATTCAAATCACCATTGAGCCTTGTCGCCTCCTCGTCATCCTGAGCTGTACGCCTAGAGGTCTATTTCCTTTCTTTTGTTGTACAAGATGGGTAGGTCGGGTCCGTCTCACTATTTTATCGCATTCATGAGGCTTGCGCATCGTGTATATATATCTCCCCGTGGTTAGGTGGTGCCTACTGTGGTGGGACCGTGCATTTGGTTAGTGGTTTAGTATTGTTGATTGTGTTGCCAAAGGGGCCATATTCTGATAGTAGTGGTGACCTTGCCGGCCACGTAGATGTACAAGATTTTCATTATGTTGAGTTGCGGTAACTAGACAAAGATGTGCCTTGTCTACCCATAAAGGACTCCCTATAAGAGTAAGATTCTGGTTAGATGATACAAAAGATCAGGCTATAGGCCCAATGGCCTGAGGCCGTAGCTTACAAATGTTATATAGCCCGTTGATTCCAGAATTGAGATAGAGCCACCAAAGGCAATATAAGTGAGTTCACTAGTTTAGCAAACCAGTCCTAATAGGCACTGTGTGCTACCATACCCCCCAAGGCGGGGCGTGACAAATCCTGCTACTGAGAGGTCGTAACACAAGGAGTCTCCGTAGCCGTGCTAACGTAGTCTTGCCTATGGATGTGTTGTGCACCACATACTATATGGGCGTGGAGGCCGCAAGACATGATAGATGGTTACTCTTCTTCTCATTTACCGTGCTATAGAGCGTGGCAAGATTGGGGTTGAGTCCCTAAAAACTTACCATATTCTTTGAATACGTATATAAGTCGACTGGCCGATATCCTATTCCAGTAAGATCGATATAGCAAACAGGAGAGGGCACCACTGGCCATAAGGTAATTACGCCAGCCAGGAGGAGGCATCGTGACCCCAATGTGATACCTTTATCGGTACCATTCCCCAAGATATTTCTATAACTTCGCAGTAGGAAGTTAGAAGCATAACGTACATACGAGTTGATTTATTTGTTAGATATATAAGATTTGATTAAGATAATAGACAATTACCGCATTATCCGATAAGTGTGAGAAAGAGAAGGAAATGCGTGATTCCACCTCCATCTTTCGTATGTGGCACGCCCATGTTTCCGTTTTGTTGCAAGAAGAAAAGGCTATTCCTACCTCTTAGTTTTGATTCCAAGACAAGAAAGGGCATAAGAATTGAGGCGAGGTTGCCCAAAGTAAGCGTAAGTGAAGAGGGATTGGTTGATTCCAAAGTGTAAAGAGCCCCTATGACACGTAGTTTGTGCGTAACCTCACCGTAATAAGTCAAAAGAGCAAGTAAGACTAATAGCTTACCGGCAGGTGTAAAAGACCACAAGGATGAACGCCCAAGAATAGTTAAGTTCGAGATTTAAAAGGCCAAGTCCACCATAAAACGCTAACAACGACAGTGGTATACCTACAAGATAATAGTTATGATTTCGCTTGTAATATCGAAAGGTAGGGAGGTCATGTGAATCGGACGGGTCCGACTGCAAGCCAAAGAAGTATAAGTCGACTTGACCGTAACCTTATTAACAATGTAAGGTAGGTACGTTGAACCCCGAGCTCACTTTCAAGCAAGATAAGGAAAGAAGGTGAATACCGCATTTTGAGGAAAACTAGAGTCACCTCCAAATTAAGAGAATATCGCGGTATTAAGGACTAAGCCTCAATCGACAGCTTAAGACAAACAAGAATGCGTGTTCGAATGTTAAGTGTACGTCCGCCTACTGAGAAGTAAGAGACCGCCGATTACTGCAGATTCTAATCTAGTGCGGTCTGGAGATAAGGCCCACCAGACAATACTGCCCTTAATGTAGTTCCAAGTCGAGCCACAAGGTGAGTGATGTTGACCCCACGTTGTAAGAGTGGCGAAATTCTAAATAAAGTGCATTATAGCTAAAGTGCATGTGTTTGTTGCTTCCTAATGGGACTAAAACCCAAGGAAATGGTACGAGAAGACAGGAGATATCATTAGACCGTAGAAGCGTATATCACATGCTGGTATGAAATTCGCAAAGCATGCCGAGATTACTATCACTAATCTCATGTACGTACGTAGTTGTTGATATATATGTACGTATTAATAGATATGTCATGAGCAACCGCCAATAGGGGTTACGATCACACGATTCGGTTAGCCGTTAGGAAGTATATACGTATTGCACTACAGACCCTCGCCAAAAAGTGGGAAGGTGTTAAGTGTGATTCACGTATGAAGCCATAGAAAGCTTTCTCAGCTTCCGCCTTATTGAGTTAACGGACTTATATGTTTGTTGCCAAATCTAGGGCTTCGTGCTTGCAAGAGTTAGTAGCCCGAATCAAGTGGTTAGATGATAAGGGCGCAGCTAGATGGTCTAACGACCACTCGGCACTCGTATTAGCAGGAAGCATCCCTAAAGATCAGCAACATTATCGCATGTGCCGTAACTGCACTGAGACCAAATAGGCATACTGTGAGGTTAGCAATACCAGAATTACTTTCCAGCATGTTAAGTGGTCGTACATCGTTTTCCCAGCCTTGTGGTGAGAGTCTGCTTCTAGTCGACCTAGCAGTTATTATGTGGAACACCTCAAGTCGCCTGCCGTCCCGGGGCCAGACAAGCCCAGGGGCACCCCAAGAAAGGGTCCACATCGTTAGGGCCAAGGATGTACTTAGTACTTCAAACTGGTTCTCAGAAGATATTCGGGGAGATACGTGAGCCCCAGCGTGCTGCCACTTCTTATAGAATGGCTCATAAGACCGAGAATTTTCCGTAATGCAGTATAATTCCAAATGGGATACACACAAGGCGTAAGTGAAATTGGTTGTACTGCTAGTGTAGTGTTTACAAGACAAGGATCGGTAGGTTCCCTATGAAGATCCAGGAACGGATCGCCCGAGAGTAAGCCTGACCGAGCACAAAGACTATGTTCAATTAGGAAAAAAACAAAACAAAGCACACGTCCACAACTCCAGCTTGTGCATGAGTTACGTATGTCCGAGTAGGACATTTAGAGCATCGTTAGACTATCAGAGCATTCGGTCATTCAACCCAGCCTATCAGCTTATTCAAGGTTATTCAAATGCATTATTAGGAGATCATAATCATTATCACATCCTTTGATCGATGCGCACATGGTACGCGTACGATCGTTCGTGTTATCCCAGATCAAGTAGCCTTAGCATGCGGCCGAAGGCCGTATAAGCTCTAGCTATACCGTGATTACCTCGTTGGTTTCTCCGGCATACTAAGCCAAGAGGACCTCCAATTATATGCCAAGTTCTCTCTAAATATGAATATTTGTATCAATCAAGAAAGAGACAATGTAGTACAAACGCTCTTAGCCATAAATATATGGGGAGTTTGGCATACTTGTAGCCGAACAACGGGAATTATCTAGAGAAATACACCAATTAGCCAACCTAACCGTTCGTGTAGCGGAAACAGAGGACAACGTAGCGGTAATCTCGTAACACCACAAGAACGCTACACTGTGGAGGTAAAGAACTAAGAAGATGAAGATCCCGACCTGTCCACTTTGCATTTAATTCAAACAAGGAAAGTGCCAGATTTTCAGATAACCGAGGATGAAGTGCCGCGATGTAAGGGCCGCTCGTGTTCCGTATATTTGTGTGGCTCCGTCGCCAGACAGAATGAGGAGCATCTCCGCCCCGCCATTCTCCACCCAGCGCGACGAAAATGTATCATGATATCAAGGAAATTTAATGAGGCCAAGTATGAAAAGAGAAATACCCGAATTTGTAGCCCAATATCCTAACTCGCCAACAGTAAAATGTGAACACCGAAAACCAAGCTGTTAACTCAGGATATAACTGCCTCTCTCGAAATGGGAAGCAAAGTGAATATGGATTTTGCAGCGATTGACCCGCACTTACATAGGCATGATTCCATTTGGGTAATAGTTGACGTATCGACGAAATCGCCCCACTTCCCGCGTTGAAAGCTACTTTCCGCGAGGACTATGCCAAATTGTATATCGAGGAATAGTTAGATTACACTGTACTCGCATCTATTATTTCGCATGGGGCTAAGCACAATTTACAGCCTAGATTTTGGCAATATTTCAGAGAGGTTTGGGAACGCAACACTTGAGCACAACATTCCACCGTACGTACGGACAGCCGAACGCACGCCCGTACGCCGAGGATATGCTACTAGCGTGTGTGCTAGATTTTGGAGGTAGCCGATGAGCATTTGCCGCCGATTGAGTTTGGTTATAATAAAAGCTATCACCTCAAACACCTGCATGGCGCCCTTGAGGCATTGTACGGGCGGAGCGTGCATCGCCAGCTGGCTGGCTTGAAAGTGTAGAGCCGGGCCACGATTGGGCCGCACATCATTCAACACCGTAGGAGAAGGTAAAGCTTATCGCAGAACGTCTACCGATCAGCCGTGAGCCGCCTAAATCATATAAGCCATGTGTGGCGCAGACCTCGGAATTTGATGCGAAATGACTAGGTATTTCCGAAAGTATCTTCGATGAAAAGTGGGTGATGAGATTCTAAGAAAGGTAAGCTCGCCCGAGATTCGCTGGGCCTTATCGTATTCGTCAAGAATAGGCCAAGTGGCATATGAGTTGAACTTGCCTCCGTAATTGAGAACTGGGCCCATCCAGCTTTTTTTCACGTATCTATATTAAGGAAGGCATCGTAGACCCATCTGTGAGCATTCCTTACCCAGATATCCGTGTTACTAAGAGCCCGTCTATGAAGAGTGTTCCGTAGCTATCTTGTGACGCATGCATTCGTGAGATTGAGAACCAAAGATATTGCGTCCGTCAAGGTACCGTGGTGTAACAGAACCGAGAGGAGATGACTTTGGGAGGCGTGAGGAAGATATGAAAATCGATATCCTCACTTATTTCTAGCATAGTCGGGCCAAGAGGTGTTAGTATCGGTTATTTTATAATATATATGTATAAATGAGATAATCAATTCCAATCTTTTCATGTGATGAATATAGTATTGTGGAGTACCCGTATCTTGACTTTTCGTATTTCAAAGTTTGGGATAGCCCATATTACAGGGGAAACTATGCCAAAATTTTTCTAGAAACAAGTTGAGTAAATTGGGAAGTCCTAAAGATAGAAGCTTACATTCGAGGATGAATGTTCTTAAGTGGGGAGAACAGCACCCCGTAAATTCTGAACATGTAGATGGCCTATTCGCATTGGTTAAGAGTTTTAGAATGCCATACATGCTGAAAAAGGCCCGGAGAAAGATCAGACAAGCGCCAAGTCGGGCGCGTCAAGAAGGCAAAATGCGATTCTATAAATCGTATTCCCGGAATGCGACTTGTAGTCCCACTATATATATGCCCCCAACTTCGGCTTTATTTCATAAAAACTTCATAAATTTCCGGAAAGTCGCGAGAGAAACATAGGAGAACGAGGGTTCAACATAAATATTAGTCCGATTACGCCGCCAAACCGAGTCCAAACTCGACTAACTCGATACCGAGGTATTTAGGGGCAAATAGGAGCATTCTACGGATTTAGTTTCGCGAAATTCAGCCGTCAAATCGGCGCGCTACCGAGCTATGTGTAAGTGGAATTGCTCCAAATAGTGTCAATATACCTAGCCTTAAAGTGAGTATTTCTCCTTCATGACTTTCGAGAAATAGCAGATTTTCTCGAATCGGGTTTCGATAAGCCAAAATTGGGGCTATATATATATCGAAAGTGATGTTTTCTTCCTAAAATTAGTGTATTTAGTTCTAATTGATATGTATATTTAATGCAAGCTTGGGAGAAATAGCCGAGTATCGACCAAGCCGCCCCGTTAGTCGGAAAATCAAGCGAAGGTATGTAAAGCAAATTCCTCGGCAAGTTAGTAACTTAGCCTAGCATAATAGAGTAAACTCCATAATAGAATTCCAGAGTCGAATATTGAGTTTTGTGCGAATTCGTGAAACCTCGTCTTGCGTTGTTATATTATATCTGTCCAAAGAAAACAAGCAAACGGCAGATATCATGCATCAAGATAGCCCAATATGCGTTAGCAAGCATGTTTTATAATAATATGGCGTATATTCCGTAATGAAAAGTTAGCAGCAATATCGTACGTACGTATAATCCCGTATACAATATAGTCGCATAGTCGATAAAAGTATCTCGGCTACGCATAGCCATACGCCCATAAGATCCTGTATTCAAGATAAAGCATGTATGAGAATCAAGATAAATACGTAAAAGAGTTCGTAATAAGAAATTAGACTACAGATAGTATTTTAAGTTAAACATGCTCGCTATATGTGATTATTGATTGTTGAGACTTGCTCCAGGTTGTGAAGCGGCCCTTTGAGCGTCCTCGCCGCCCCCGGGTTGGTAATCGTGTCGCCACCGAGCGGTGGGTATACGTCACCCAAGGAGTGGCATGCCGCCGGGCAAGAGGACGAAGATGGGACGGGGCTTTCCCCATATCGTGCTAATCGAAGATAGCAAGATAAGCTTACCCCCGTTGTGCGGTTGCTTCGTGGAACAGATTTATGTACGTATATGAAGCATAAAGCATGTATACAGCATAAAGAGTCCTCCGTGTCGTACGCTTATTTATATCAGAGGCCATAGGCTCCGAGCCGGAGAATCAGGGCCAGAGGTGCTCGTAGTTGCAGACGAGCGGGAGTGATTTATTTTTGGATGGTTTTGACCCTAGTAGGGGTATTAGATTGTTTGATTGGTTGGCACCTTCCCGCCAGGGGCTGGTATATTGGTTCTTGCTTTCTATAGATATATGTACTTATATGTTATATATTAGCTAATAGACAAACAACGCCACGTCGACAGTATGTTCCTGCCTATTCACAAAAGACAGAAAGTTTGATTCAAATTACGCAAATTTTACAGATCCGTATATTTTTCTCGCTTTTCAAAGCTTCTAATTATGTTGTTTATATTTAGATGTATCTAGCTTGCTTTTCATACTTGGCATCAAAGGGTACCGATGCCCGTTTTGGGGCGTTGTATTACTTCTGCTCCGGCCACCTCGCTGAGTCATCACCTCGCCATCCTGTGAGTTGTGACAAATTAGGAGGTCTATTTCTTTCTTTTGTTGTACAAGATGGGTAGGCCAGGTCCCGTCCTACTATTTTATCGCATTCATGTATTGCATCGTGTATATATATATATCTCGTGGTTAGGTGGTGCCTGGCCGTGTGGGACCGTGTGTTTCATATTTAGTGGTTTAGTATTGTTGATTGTGTTGGCCGGTGGGGGCCACACTGATATAAAGGGTGACCTTGCCTGGCCAGATGTGCCAAAAGATTCATTATGTTGAGTTACGTGCACTAGACAAAGATGGTGGCCTTATCGGCCCGCATAGGACTCCCTATAAGAGTAAGATTCCGGTTAGCCGATGTTACAGAGTGTGGCTATAGGCCCAACAGTACGGAGGCCAGATGCATAAAATTGGCTATAGGCCCAGTCGGCCGGAGGCTGTATTTACAGCCGTTATATAGCCCGTTGATTTCAGAAATCTGAGATAGAGCCAGCCAGGCACCAGATGTGCTTAGGCTCACTGTTTAGCAGTCTAGGTCCTAATAGGGCACCAGGTGCCAGTCATACCCCCCAAGGCGGGGCGTGACAACTTATAATATAGAAATAAGAAATATGACCTACTAGAGGTACCTGAAATGAAGATAAGAAAGAACCATTTTAGTATTACGTCTTATACACTCTTGAGTCATTATACTTAATTCTTTCAAATCTGTTTACTTATCTTATTTTAATTCTCATTCTTGCCTGCTGCTCCAAGTTTCTGATAAAAAACATATAATGAAATCAAATCCATTCTAAGGACCACATAATATAAAACCAAACAACCATTGGCATCTTTGGTGGCAGAAAGATATGTGTCTGGTGTCCATACTGGAGGTCACGTGACTTTTACATGATATTAAACTCACTGTGGCCACTCTAGGGGCAACATGAATTTACAAAGCCAAATCAAAAATGGCCACTCTAGGGGCATAGAGCATACTTTGCAAATAATATAAATAGAGAAAGCAAGACATACAATAACCAAATTAATGAAGCATTATTGAGTTATCTTTTCTTTTCTTCTTAGGCATGTTACACATGCATTGCTAAGCTTGTTATACTACAAACTGATTCGTTAAGCTTGTTCTTCTATACACACCTTAATACTTGAATCTAAACATCTTCAAATGGAGGAACATATAATAATTCAATCCAGGTCTAAGGACAACTCAAATGAAGCTTATAAGACCCGATTTCGTAACTTGAGTAATTAATTTATAAATCGTGCAGCAAGATATTCATTGAAGTATATACCATCTAAAGAATCTTAACTCATGTATCTAAGATCTTATTAAATCATATGAGAGAAACATGTGACATGGTATCGTGCCTTAACAGTGAGAGAGGTTTTAGCTTTACATACCTCACTTTCGAATTTCAAAAAGCATAGGATGAGTGGATCCTTCTTTGGGACTTTAATTTACATAAATAAGATATAATGAGGCTAATATTAGCATATAATCACAATATAGATATCACAAGGAAATAGCTAAATGTGCAACGAGCAATAGGTCCACACAATCCGTAAATACTTAGTGTATCATCACACCTTTACTTTTCCACTTCAAAACAACTTCTCACTCCTTTATTAAGATTTCCCTACTTACACCATCAATAATTAAACAAAAATAGCCTCTAAATAGTCCTAAATTTGTTCAATTTTACAAGAATCACATTGAACTCACGACTTTGAATCATCGGTTCGAGAGTTCTTAACAAAATCAATCGATAATTCTTCACCCAAATTTATACATAAAGAAATATAAAAATGGGTAGAACCTTAACTAACTTTGTAGAGAATTTTATACCCTTTTTCTTGTAGTACATTTAGGTGCTTGAACTTCTCTTCCAACTAGAGCAAAGAGGAGAGGGAAATTACTTAATTTTTAAGAGTAAAAATAGGAAAACTAGCTAGAGAGAGAGGATTCCTTACTTTTTATAGAAGAATTAAACTAAGAAACTTTACTTATTTAAACTTGAAATTTTTTTTAGAACTTTAAGAACTCTAAAAGAGGGAGGGATGGCGACACTTAGAGAGCAAGAGAGGAGAGGATTTATGTGTTGTGAAAATCTAATTTTTTCTTAGTATTTTGTTAGTAAATAAGACAAGTCCATTCCCCTAAAAAGGGGTCCCCATAGACGCCCTCCATTGGATCAATTTTGGGCCAAGTTGGATAGAAATTTTAGGCCAAGTTGAGTCAAATTTGTGAGCTTCTCTTCTCTCAAGTTTTGAGCTTTTAATTTTTCTAACTTGTGGACACTTTTATCCCTTATTTGGACCATAATTGTTCTAGTATGTGATGCATCTACTTGGCCCTTTAAGTAACTCAAAATTCTAAGTAGGTGATGCACCTACTTGACCTTAATGCAAGTCTCTTTTGGCCCTAGTTTGTCTTGGACCTTTTGAGCATATTTGGAGTTATAACAGACTAAATTTAAGTTTTATTTGGGCCACAAATAGATCCAATAATTTGAGCAGGTGATGTACTTCGTCATCAACTATTATCTTAATTAAATCACTCAAGCACCTCATTTATTTTATTTTGCTTGCCAAACTTTCATCCTTATACTTTAACTCAACACTTACATATATTTGGCCACTTCAAACTTTAAGCTCAAATACCACCTTTTTATATCAAGTTCAAATACTTATGTAGACATTAACCTAGTCATATACGTGTCGAGAGGTATGGTGCATTACATCATCCTGCCCTATAGATCATTCGTTCTCCACTATAAAAATCTGCTAAAAAAAAGGGCCAATACCGACGAACATTGTAGGTTTTTTGGAAAAAAACCGATGGCCAACCGGAAGACTAATAGGCATCAAAGTTAGCTCATCGAAAATGACAAAGCAATGGACAGTATCGACTTATACCGAGGAATGCCCCTCAGTTTCTTCAAATTTAACTTGGTAGATTTTTTAAAATGCCATCCGATGTGAAAAGAAATTATTGACGGAAAACCTCAGTTTATTTAATTAATTAATAAATTATTTTAAAAAGCACTGCCCTTCGGTGTGTCCTTCATATTCAAGAATAAATCGATGGATAGGATCAGTTTTCTAGGTTTCTGCATGTGTTTTTTTTTTATAAAAATCGACGAACAAAGCTACGTGGTCTATCGATTTTCTACACAAAAACAGATGCAGAAACCTACAATATGATGTCATTCAAATTCACTCCCAATATAGGGTAGTGTAAACGATCGCAATAAATATAGAACCCAACAAAGAGTTAGGGTTGAATCCCACAGATACTACTCAAAGCCTAGACTATCTAGTACTAAATAGTGAAGTATTGCAAGATTAGAGTCTATTCAAATTAAGAGGAGTAAAATTTAACTACAGCTAAAGAGCGCAATAGGCTAGGGTTGTAATCAATTAGAGATAATTCTAGGGAAGTGACCCTAATTATGGGTCGATCCTACTAAAATCACCCAATGTGGAAGAATTGAAAATGGGCTAAGGCTGAACATATAAGCAATTTACTTAGGCAACCCATGGATATCTTTCAATAGCACCATAGGTGTCAATCTAATTTCATTTTTTTTCAAATTGAAGAAAACTCCCTTCTACCCAATTTTTTGTTGCCAATTGAAATTCAACCCATATCTAGGAGAATCCATTAAACAAGGGTTATGTCTTGGGTTATTGTTGCTTGATGCTAACCCAACCTAAATTTTCTCTTTCAAGCCTTATAAAAATAATTGGGTAAGATTGGATGATTCTCATCCCCAATCACATACTACAAAGTAAAAGTCAGTCAAATGTTCATAAGCCCAAATATAATTTTAACAAATTCGGATCATTAGGGTTCCCTATATATGGGTTTAGTTACCCATAGCAAGAAGAAGAAGAGAGTTAAAGTAATTAGACATGCTTACTAATAAAAATTGAAATCTTCAAGTTATAATCTAAGATCTAGAATCTACTTTGAAAACTAGGGATAAACTAGCTAATTTCTATTCTCTACTCTAAGTATGAACTGAATAATAAAAACCTCCCTAAAAGTTACAAGAAAAATCTATTTATATTATGTCACAGAAAGCCCAATTAATTCAAACTTCGGAGTGCCAATTAAGCTCCTTTCATCTTTTATTGCTTGAGTTTCTAAAATATAGCATAATAATGTTAGTTTTCACTTAATTTAACTCCTAAAGACATGCAAAATATTGCGAAATGAAGTAAAGATGTGTCGCTAATTTTCCACACAACAACAACCCCAACTTAAAGCATTTGCTTGTTCTCAAGAAAACTTTAGAAGAGAAACTACGCTACACCTAAATAATATCACGAAATCAAAAATTATCATGACTAGGGTGGTTGTCGAGAATAGCTACCGACACATACAATTCAATCAAGCCATCCCCTCCATCAATCAAAATATAATTTTCTCGCAACTATTTGAACTAAGCATGCAACCTCTACTTATGACATCATCTCAACATGCACAAAGCTAAATTAGAGAAGTAAAACATGTCAGCCATTCAAATCCATATGCCTTTACAATTAGACTAAGGAAAGTGTCCTTTTTCTGAAGTAATGACAACACACATCTCAAGGACACACAAGACAAAGAGAGAAGAGAAATGTACTCAACTCTCACGAAGAACTTCAGAAGATAGTTCAGTACTACCATATGCTTGCCCATTTACTCAAATGCCTTTCTTTTTGGATATCGGGGTTGAGATCACATAAGGGCTTTTCTAAACTTGTAATGAAGGTTAAAGGATTGGTAGGGTACAATTTTGTCTTTTAGACTCATATATCATCCTTGAACACTTTATCACTTTTCCACAACCTTTTCACCTTTTTGATCCTTTGTTTTCATCGCTTCTTTTATTTTTGAATTTTTCACACCCCAAAGTGTTTTTGTGAGATCAAACTTTATTTTTCTCTTTTTTTCTCTTTTTATTTCTTTTCTTTTTCTTCTTGTTAGCTCATTGCTCAAGTATACATTGGGATGTTCCCATTCATCATCTTTTTGGCCTACTTCTTTTTCCCCCTCCTTATCACCCCCAACTTACAACTTTTTTCTCTTTATTTTTCATTGCATTTCAAGTGCCAAGGAGGATGGGTTCAAAAGAGGGTCAACTTGAGAATTGACTTTGACTTTCATTGTGGTTGATTAAGAAAAAGGTCAAAAGGATCAAAGAGGGAGACTAGGGATTCATGCATCATTTGATAGGTATCTTTAGGTATAAGTGGCTTGTGAAGCACAATGAAGACCTAAGTTCATCTCTAAATCCACAGTCAATTCTATATTCAAACACAAGTAGCAAGACAAGTTCTAGAGTGTGATAAAATCAAGTGAATAAATCATTTTCTCTCCATACATTGACATATGGATATAAAAATGACGAACACATCACTCCCAACTAGGAATACATTGCCAACAATCTCATGTCACAAATGGAGATATACAACGCAATATGAAACAACTATGACAAAAATTTTAAGGGGGGCATTATTTTCAAAAATAAGCATAAGTATGCAGAATAGCTGAATTGCCACCACCATCGAAGTCAAAAATAATTTATTCATCCTAAGACGACTCAACAAAGTAGGCTGGTACCCTTAAGAGTGTCGCCTAAAAATTCATCATCGGGTCCATGCACTACGTTACTTAACTACTTTATTATTCCAGATTCAACAAAAAGTAAGACGCCCGATAAAGAACCACGGCTAAAAAAACAAGGAGGGATCTATACTATAAAAGCAAAAAGAAGCTAATATAATAAAGAAAAAGAAAAAGCTATACTAAGAAAACTATAAGATTATGCAGATAGAATAGATCACAATTACACATCCAAATTCATTCATAAATAAAATTTCATAAAAATCATTGTCTCAAACAACCAAAAATTATACAAACACATCATTCAATCCAAGATATCTACCCAAAAAATAGTGCAGTGCCCTCAATGCACAAGCAAAATAAATTAAGATGGTAAGAGGGTTGCAAAAAATACCTGTAGCGCTCAGATCGTGCTACTATACATCATCCTGTGATGGCAAAAAATGGGCTAGCCTCTGCATCATGAGCACGACCTCGGGTGTGCAAACGTGAGGCCGCTATCTTTTTTTTGAGGGCCTTCCCTTCTACATTGGATAGCTTTACATATATTGATGGAGTCTCCTGGGCTAGAGCCTTGACCTTATCCATTGGCAGGGCAAGAACATCTATCTGGGTTGGAGTCTGAGCAGGAATCTTCTCCTGTGTAGTACTGGCCCTGGTAACTGGCATTGGTGGTGGTAGTGTGGGCTGCATCTGAACTGGTGGAATAGGCACCGCACGTGGAATGTAGTCCATAATGTTGGTAATGGGTTATGACTTCTCCACCAGCAATATCTATACTTTATCTAGCTACCACTCATGCATTTGTATATCAAGCACGACAACTCTAGTCTCCTCTAAGTCTGCTTAGAGGCCCGCTATATCTAAACCATTGGCACCTTCTTAGAGCCGGTGCAACTTGGCATCCATGGTTTCTAACCGTGAGCTCAAGTGTAACACCCCGAAACTTTCCTAGACCAAACTCGGACCTTGAAAAAAAGTTCAAAAGAAACCAAAAAAGTTGCCTCAAAACGACCGAGACAACGAGTCGTGGTCAGATCCAATGACCCGTTGTCTCAGTTGTGGTCAGCCCTACTTTGGTCCTTCAGGAACCAATATGACATGGAATGACCTGTTGTGAGAACCAACGAGTCGTCTTGTCACTAATTGGTCCCTAGCTCAGAATTCCCTCTTCCAGGACCCCACGACTCAACCAATGAGTCATCGTGTGATACAACGACTCGTGGTGTGAGTCGTTAGTTGGGATTCCCAGAAACCTCCTTCAGTGATAACGAGTGGAAAACAATGACCCGTTGTATCCCACAATGATTCGTTATGACCACCCGCGGTGTCAACTTTTAGGGATTTTAATAACTTCTCCAGTGGAGATAACAACTCGACACAATGACCTGTTGGGTCTACTAACGAGTCGTTGTGTTGCCCATTGTCAGGCCTCCCAGAATTCTCATCGAGTGAGCACGGGAGGAACCAACGACCCATTTGTTCATCCAACGAGTCGTGGTCCCTATCGTTTCTAGTTCCAGTAAGCCCAGAACCTAGGCCTCAGGACCAACGATTGGTACCAACGAGTCGTGGTCTCCACCAACGACTTATTGAGTAGTCTGTTGGTCCTTGTCGACAGTTTTTCCAGATTTTTCTCCACGGATATTTTTGTAATTTCTCACCTTTTTAATCCCAAAACTACATTGTTTTGGGTTATTTTCAGGGAATTTAGAGAGGTAATCGGTGATTACTTCACCCCTCTCATTCCCTTAGAAAATCAGTTCGTAAGATTTCTCTCAAAAACACTCAGAGTAAGAGCTAGGGTAGTCAGTTTCTTCTCAGATTCTCAAGGGATTCTCTCCGGAATTTCTTCACCAGGTATGTGGGAATTCAACAAGGGAATTGTTCTTCCATTGTGTCCCCAAAACCCTTCCTTAATTCTTCTATCAGTTATAGCCCTGTGGTTTTGACATATAGAAAGTTCTCAGACAGAATTCTATAAATTTCATGTGGAACATTATCCATGTTATTAGTTGTTATGTTTTTCCTAAATTCTTAGAAATTATGTGGAAACTAGCTTCTTGTGATATAATGTAGCCCTAGCTTTTGAATGTAGTATTTTAGGGTCTAGCATAATTGAGTAGTTAATCATGCTGCTTGACTCTACCAGTATTGGGATTCCCATATTGTTAAATTAGTTGAAATCTCAGTCAATTGCATACTACTCAAGATACTGTCAAAATATTAGTCTACTCAGTATTATTTATAAATATCGGCTGATCAGTTTGACTTTAGTCTTTTCTTGAGGTGTCAGTGGTGCCTCTCAGTTATCAGTTATTAGACTCATATATCAGTTATCAGATTACAGTTGTTCTTTAGACGGTGACAACGCTTTCAGATAAGAAACTCTATCCAGTATTAGAACACCAGTTATAGAATTTGGTCCGATAAGACTCTCAGGGTACTTCCAGATAGGTATTCCTAACTTAGTCTTAGACCCAGCTTTGAGCTATCAGCTTAGTAGTCAGTCTAGGACTATCCAGTAGGAGTAGGACTTAACACCGAGTGGACTAGGGTTCCAGCGCACCCAGGTTCCTGAAACTACGTCTCCATCATAGGTTATATTATTGGCCCTATGGCCCCAGACTTGTGATCACCCAGTTCATTCCTTTATACCTTGGTAAGGTATATTGGGTCCTACCGATGGGGTATATACATCGGACTCCACGTCTAGTTCACGTGGTTATATGTCGGTTATCGACTCTCCCATTTGTCAGTATAATTTCAGTTTAGCTCAGCTCAGAATAGTTTTAGCTTACTCAGTTCAGTTCAGTACGGTACAGTTAGCTCAAATCAGTATCTCAGAGTCAGGGCATGTTTATGATCATCAAAGAGGGTCATTCTGACCATTTCAGTTATATATCAGTTTGTTCAATTTCAGTATTTTAGTTGGTCATTAAATGTCATTACAATTCAATTATTTATTCTCTATGTTATAATTTCTCCCACCAACTTAGTACATTCAAAGTACTGATGCATACCTTCTATGCTATATCGTATTATGATACAGACACAGGTTTTCAGCCTTAGCACCGTTAGTACATCTTCTTCAGGTGATATCAACAATACCAGTGGTGAGTCCTCATCTTTCGAGGATGATATTTACTTTTCAGTTATTTTTATTCAGTTAGACTTTAGAGTTAGCGGGAGACTTGTCCCAACAACTCATTAGATGTAGATGACTTTCAGACATAGACTCACACTTTCAGTTTTCTTTCAGATGTATAAAATTTTATTATTTAGTTTTATTGAATGGATTTATTATTTAAGCTTTTGCTATGATTACTCAGATTTCCAGTGTTATGATAGACCATGGGTAGGCTTGGGGTTACTTGTAATTCCAAGTACCATGTCTCGTCTAGGGTATAGACTTGGATCGTGACAAACTTGGTATCAGAGCACTAGATTTAGAGTATCCTAGGATGTCTGAAAGCCGCATCAAGTAGAGTCCTTTTTATGGGTGTGAAGCGCACCACACTTATGACGGGGAGGCTATGAGGTGTTATTAGGAAAACTCCCTTTTGTTCATACTCTCTATCGTGCGTTGAAGTTCAATTCCAGAAAAGTTCTCTTAACTCGTGCTCTATTTCGTTTTAGTGAAATCATGCCTCCAAGATGCGAAAACAGAAGAAGGGCCGGCAATGCTAACCGACCTGCCCCACCACTCCAGCAGCTCAGAATGACCAAGTATCCTCAGTGGAGTTTAGAGCAGCAATCCAGCTGTTGGCACAGACAGTCACAAACTAGGTGAACCAGCAAGTGGTTCCGATTAAATCAAACGGGTCCGCCGTAGCTGCCCGAGTTCAGGACTTTACCCGAATGAACCCTCTAGCCTTTCATGGATCTAAGGTAGGAGAGGACTCACAGGAGTTCATGGATGAGATAATGGAAGATCACCCAAATTATGGGTATTAGCTCCACTGAGAGTGCTGACCTGGCTACCTACTAGTTGAAAGAGGTAGCCTAGATCTGGTAGGATCAATGGAAAGAAGGGAGATCAGCGGGAGCGAAACCGGTGGAGTGGGAGGAGTTCACAATAGCCTTCCTAGATAGATTCTTTCCCCGAGAGTTAAGGGAGGCTAAGACGGCAGAATTCATGAACTTGAAACAGGGCAACAGGACAATGGAAGAATATACACTGGAGTTCACACGGTTGCCAAGATATGCTCCGGAGATGGTAGCCGAGCCAAGGGCTTACGTGCTTAAGTTTGTTAATGGGGTATCAAACTTGGTCCTTAAGGAGTGCAGGACTGCAATGCTCATCAAAGATATTGACCTCTCCAGCCTCATCGTTCATGCCTAGTAGATTGAGGCAGAAAAGCTGAAATACATGGAGAAAGAGAATAAGCAGGCTAGGACTGGCCAATTAGATTATGGCCATCAGAGGTCTGGTGGTAGTAGCCGCCCACAACAGCAGAAACAACAGTAGAGGGCTTCGACACCCATTTCAGCCAGTGCCCTTACTTTTTGATTCCGCAAGGATCAGAAGGGTGGAGCATTTGGCTCATAGTCCCAGAATCACAGCGCCAACAACCGTTATCCAACTTGTCCTAAGTGTGGCAAGAACCATCCAGGGGAATGCCTTCAGGGTAGAGAGGGTGGCTTTGAGTGTGGACAGCTAGGTCACCGGCTCAGAGAATGCATGTCAGCAGGACGGGGGAGATAACAATTTACCACTTCAGTAGCTCTAGCAGGCCGACCATCTCAGCAGACCAACACTTTAGGTATGGATGGTGGTCAACTCCAAAATTGTTTTTATGCTTTGTCCTCTCGTTAGGATCAAGAGAGTTCACCTGATGTGGTCACGGGTATGTTACATCTTTTCCATCTAGATGTGTATGCCCTACTAGATCCAGGAGCTACACTATCGTTCGTGACTCCCTATGTAGTTGTCCAATTTGATATTAGTCCAGAAGTCCTCTCAGAATCATTCTCAATCTCTACCCCAGTTGGTGAGTCAGTTAGAGCCAGCCAAGTGTATAGAAACTGCCCAGTCTCAATCTTGAATAAGGTCATTCTAGCTGATCTCGTAGAGTTAGACATGGTCAATTTCGGTCTCATTCTTGGTGTGGATTGGTTACACTCCGATTATACCTCAATCGACTGCAAAACTAGATTTGTCAGATTTTAGTTCCCTAATGAGCTAGTTTTAGAGTGGATGGGCAGTAGTTCAGCGCCTAAGGGTTAGTTTATTTCCTACCTTAAGGCAAGAACGCTTATTTCTAAAGGATGTATTTATCATCTAGTTTTGATCAAAGATTCCAGCTTTGAGACCCTAACTATCTAGTCAGTTCCAGTTTTCAGCGAATTACCTAATGTGTTTCCCGAAGATCTTCCTGGAGTCCCTCCTGAGCGGGAAATAGACTTTGACATAGACTTTCTTCCAGACACTCAGCCCATCTCCATCCCTCCTTATAGAATGGCTCCAGCCGAGCTTAAGGAGTTGGAGGAGCAGCTAAACGACCTTCTTAATAAAGGTTTCATCAGGCCCAACATCTCTCCATGGGGATCTACAGTATTATTCGTGCGTAAGAAATATGGTACTCTCAAAATTTGCATCGATTACCGTTAGTTAATAAGGTTACAGTTAAGAACAAGTATCCCCTACCCAGGATTGATGACTTGTTCGATCAACTTCAGGGAGCCAGCTGTTTCTCCAAGGTAGATCTCATATCGGGGTATCATTAGCTAAGAGTTAGAGAATGTGGCATACCAAAAATAGCTTTCAGAACTCGGTATGGTCACTACGAGTTCGTGGTTATGTCCTTCGGACTAACTAATGCCCCTGCAACTTTCATGGACCTGATGAACAGGGTTTTCAAGACATTCTAGACATGTTCGTCATTGTATTCATTGATGACATTCTGGTATACTCCATAAGTGAGGAAGAACATGCTAACCATCTGAGGATAGTGCTACAAACGCTAGTTGTTCGCTAAGTTCAGCAAATGTGAATTCTGGCTGAAGTCTATGACTTTCCTTGGTCACGTGGTCTTGGATGAGGGTATTCAGGTAGATCCTCAAAAGATAGCAGTGGTAAAAGACTGGCCAAGACCTACTTCTCCAACCAAAATCAGAAGTTTCTTAGGTCTAGCCGGTTATTACTGATGTTTTGTGGAAGGTTTTTCCTCTATTGCATCTCCTCTGACTAGGTTGGCTCAGAAAAAGGTAAAAGTTCAGTGGTCAGATGCGTGTAAGAAGAGTTTCTAGGAGTTCAAGACTCGACTCACTACCGCTCCAGTGTTAACCCTACCGGAAGGAATAGATGGGTTCGTAGTGTATTGTGACACTTCCAGAGATGGACTTGGTTGCATTCTAATACAGTGGGGCAAGGTGATAGTTTACGCCTCTAGACAGCTCAAGGTTCATGAAAAGAACTATCTGATTCATGAACTTGAGTTGGCAGCAGTGGTGTTTGCGTTGAAAATATGGAGGCATTACCTTTACGGGGCTCACGTGGATATTTTCACTGATCACAAGAGCCTTCAGTATGTGTTCAGTCAGAAAGATTTAAATCTTCGTCAGAGAAGGTGGTTGGAGCTATTGAAGGATTATAACATGAGTATGCTGTACCACCGGGGCAAATCCAATGTGGTGGCTGATGCCTTAAGCAGGATGTCTATGGGAAGCGTGGTTCATGTTGAAGAGAGCAGAAAAGAACTGGCAAAGGATATTCACAGGTTAGCTCTGTTGGGAGTGTAGTTGGTTGATACAGCTAAGGGCAGAGTAGTAGTGCAGAGTGGATCAGATTCCTCGTTATTCGTTGAAGTTAAGTCAAGGAAGGATGAAGATCCCATACTGCTTAAGCTAAAGGAGGCAGTTCTCAGAAAAGAAGTGGAGGCTTTCTCCAAAGGGGGAGATGGTGTACTCCGTTACTAGGGTCGACTATGTGTACCAGATATAGGTGACTTGAGACAGCAGATACTGGCTGAAGCACATAGTTTGAGATATTCTATCCACCCAGGAGCCACTAAGATGTACCACGATCTACGGGATATTTACTGGTGGAATGACATGAAAAGAGACATAGCAGAATTTGTGGCTAAGTGCCCGAACTGTCAGCAGGTGAAGGTGGAACATCAGAGACCTGGGGGTATGACGCAGGATATTAGCATACCCACATGGAAGTGGGAATAAGTGAATATGGACTTTGTTACAGGTCTATCTCGTACTCGTCGGCAGCATGACTCAATTTGGGTCATAGTAGATCGGATGACCAATCGACACATTTCCTCCCAGTTAAAACTACAGACGGTCGTGCCCCATTTTTCTCCTGAAAAGCAGAATAGGACATGTGACAACTCTTGAAGGACTATTTAAAATGAAGAGTCGCCACCTAACGAATTATGGTGCGTTAGGGCACCATACTAAACTATTATAAGGAAAAAACTTGTTTTAACTAGCCTAGATTATCAGAGTAGGGTAAGGGTTCAAGTTACCTTGAAAGAAAGATGTTAGGCACCTTTCGAGGTCCAGAAATGTGGGTCCCTTCCGGATTCATTATTTATGTGGAGGAATAACTAAGTGATTAGAAATAGTCAATTAATTTCATTAAAACTAACTTAACTATGTGATTAGACGAATAAACTCTTAGAAAATTAAATAATTAAAAATGAATTAAGCCAATTAATTTTTAATGCGAAAATCAAATGATAAAATATTAACTAAATTATTTAACAAGTGAACACATACAACATATTTTAATTCAACTAAGTAATTAAATTAATTCACTAGTTAATGTTAAACCTACGTGATAATCATTTTAAACATGCAGACATATCAAAATAGAAAGATAATATTCTCAAATATTACATAAGACAATTAAATCAATTATTATATTGCGTAAATTAAGTCATTCATCAATTAATGCAAACTATGCGATAAAATAATAATTACGCTGTGTTTTAATTAAACATATAAAATTATTTTAAGGCAAATAAATATCTCAATAAAAATTAACTTAATACAAAATATAAGTGATAAAGAAATTTGGTTTATGAACTTATTTATTACCCACTATACTAATGACACTTGCTAATTAATAGTTAAATTTTAGACCAGAGAGGAGAAGGGAATTAAACAATTTCAAAATATAGCAATCGGATTTAATTCATAATAACTAAAGATAT